>JAQLOL010000012.1:24647008-24673031 GCA_029783665.1 Naso thynnoides | reverse complement strand
ATGTGGGCTAATCTCTGGCTTTAAACTCTAATCCTCATTGTGAGAGAGAGAATAAGAGGAATAAATAAAATACTGACGGAGCTGTTGGTCGGTCTGTGTGGATCAGGCCCCATCTGATGACATTTCACTGATTGATCCATGTCAGATAACAAGAAAGCGAAACAGATGGACATATGTGCGGATGAATGGAGTGAACTGAAACTAAAGCTTTTTGAAAGTAATATGTGAGGGATAATGTTCAGTGAGCTGGTCATTTTTGTGAAAAGAGCCCCGAAAGGGTGATGCAGGACCGCGGTGTGAAGTCAAAGTTCTTCTACCAGCCTGAAGGGGTTCTTTTACAACAATGTCCAGGTCACTTTACATTATCCCACTTGTTATATGACTATTATGAAATTATTGGTTTGTATAAAGTTTTATTGATTTAGACATGGTTATATTTCTTCCACTAAAAAAGTAGTCCACTCGATTCTATGGTTAGTTTCCTGTTTTGGATCCGGACCGCGGTTGTTTCTGCTTCACTTTACCAGCAGTAGTCAAACAGGACGCGGGAGACTCAAACTTGGTCTTGAGAAGCTGCCAGACTAGAAAACAGCAGCAGGGTGAATCGTCATGAGGCACTAGTGTGACTCTGGCCGACCCCGGTTTGGAGGTTGTACATAAAAAATAATAGGGGCGACTGTTTTGACGTGTGTTGTGCAGTGCTGGGCAATAAATTGACTTTAAATTGAAATTGGAATTTGTTTGTTTGGATGATGTTGAAAAATTAAAATTGTGAAAATTGATTTTCCCTTTAACTCGGGTAAATACGGTATCCTACGGCTCTCTCTCAGCTCTGGACTTATTTTTTGTATGTGAAGTTTTGTGAAAGTTAGGCTGGCACTTTATTAATCCAAAAATGGGGGTTTCATCTTTGTTTCATCAAACCTTTATTCAAATAAAAAATGTTTAGTTTGGTTAAAGCTAAGTTTGCACTTTATTCTCAGGGAATTTCATGTTTGTTTGAAATAAAAACATTGTACAGTATTTAAAATAATTCCCTTGTCTTTTGTGTTTAAAAAAAAAAAGAAAAAGAGAAAAAGGATTAAAATCCAAAATTCAACATGGTATAAAAAAATCTTGGATTTTATATTTAAGCAATATCACCCAGCCCCAGTGTATGGTCCTTTATTGTTTGTTTTGTTTCATCTGTTCAAATTGAGCTTGTTCACATTCCTGTTAGTAGTTCCCACCCCTCCATCCTGTATTGATAAGGAACTTGATAGAGTCAAGAAAAGTTTTAAGAACCACACAGCCATCTCTCCATCCCATCGCTCACTAAAGTACTCCACATTCCCCCTTAATGTTGTCCTGGTAGTTCACCGAGGCCCCATCCATCTGATAGACTTTGCGTCTTGGCTCTGTTGAGAAGCACAGGTGTCCTTGCTATTGTTTAAAGAAGGCCAGCCTCTGCTTGGAAGCTCTTAAAGAACACATTTTGTGGTGAACGAAGACCACTTTGTTCTGTGTACTTGGCACACTTTGTGCCTGAGAGTGGGTTTAGAGAATCCTTGGGATTTGGAGTGTCTTCCTTCGGTGATGGGAAAAGAACACTGAAGTTAAGCAGGGTCATATTTTCCGAGATAGTGACATAGACGCTTTGTAGCCTCGAGTTGTAGGGCTGTAAGTAAGATTCTTAACAACAACTTAAGCCTTTCATGTGTTTTCTATTTTCCAGACATCATAATAAGATCCGCAGCGTAGACGGCCGGCGGACCAGAGAGCTGGTTTCTGTGGAAACCCTGGACCTAAGCAACAATGACATCACTGAGCTCCGAGGGCACTGCTTTCCTGCAGGCCTCCAAATCAGAGACCTGTAAGTACAGTCTTACTTACATTATTACTGTGGCACGTAATACATTCATCTTTGAAAATAGAGGTACTAAAAAAAGATGAAATAGGATGAAACTTTAATGGCTCCTGTAGGGTTTTTTTTTTACAGCAGGCGAGGTTACTGGGAAAATAAAATAGAAAAAACTGTACACAATATCTGTAACATTCATATCCCAGATACCACACAAAGGCTGCAGAGAGTGTATTAATGAAAACATATGGGGGAAATTGGTTACAGCTTTCAAGAAGTATGTACAATATTATAAAGAAAGGCAGACACAGAGCCATTCATGAGTTTATGTTTGAGGTTTTTTTTTAAGAATCTCTGGAAGTCACATTATGCTGTTTTTGTGTTTAGGTACCTGAGCAACAACAAAATTAGCGTGTTGGAGCTTGGAGCCCTGGACCATCTGGGTGCAACTCTGCAAGTCCTGAGATTGAGCAGAAACCGCATCAGCCAGATCCCTGTGAGAGCCTTCCAGCTCCCGAGGCTCACCCAACTGTGAGTGCCGTTTGAGTTCATCGGTTTGCCGAGTGTGCTGACAAGATGTGTTTTGATCTGTTGGAGCAGTTCTACCCTACGAAAACGGACTTCATCTTGAGCTTTAACACAAATGTCAAAAATATGAGTTTCCAATGTTGTGGCATTTGGACACATTGCAGAATTGGAAAGAGCTGAGTTTCAATGAGGAGTACTTTGTAGATTCTGTGTGTTCAACATTTTGAATGCTATTAGCCTGAACTGTACCTCTAAGGCTGGGTAAGGTCTGTAAACACCAGAGTCATATTATCTGTGATTTATTGCTTTCTTCCATATCCGACTCCATTCCCCGCACCGTGCTCCATTATCTTTGTCAAATTTCCGTCCAGCGTAACGGCGCTGTTAACCTGTTTGTAGCTCAGCGCCTCCATTCTGGAGAACAAAGGGACTCAGGTAATGGGTGTCTCCCCCGTCGTGGCTCCAGTAGCGTCCTTAGGTGTCTCTTGTCAGACAGGTGACATCAGAAACATTTTATCTTTACCACAAAAGAACCCGTGTGGATATGTATCTTTGCCAATGCAAGGGCTTTACAGCCTTCACCCACCCCTATACATATTTATTTATTTATTTCACATGTACAGATTTGCTGTTACATGCAGAAATGACTGAGGCTTTTATGCAAAATAAAGACTTACTGCAGTGTTTGAAATATGGCACCTCACTGTTTTGTCATAACTATCACTGGTAATTCATAGGGTCATGACCCTTGTTTGTAAGCTGTAGCTTAAAGCCTGTGGGTATACAGCGCTGGCCTCATGCCACAGGTGGAAGGGACACCACAGAGGAATGCCTGTGAAGCTGGAGCTTTGTTAACTACAAATTGCCCCAACTCCAGCTTAAGCACGCAGGCTACAGGATTCTTAGGTTTTAACTTCAGTATGATGGAAGTTAATCTAGACAGGGGACCAAACATTCCTAAGTCAGTATGAAAAAGGGGTTTCCTGCTTTGAAATTTAATAAATATTTTGTCTTATTTGAAAGTATGAAAAGTGCCTCACTGATTTTTTTTTAAAATTTATTTATTTATTTTTGATTGGTTGCTCATTTTTTTGTTTGTCCACCCTGCAGTGAGCTGAACAGGAACCGTATTCGTCAGGTGGAAGGTCTGACCTTTCAGGGTTTGTCGAGCCTGGAGATCCTCAAGCTGCAAAGAAACAGCATCAGCAAACTGACTGATGGGGCCTTCTGGGACCTGGCCAAGATGAAAGTCCTGTATGTAAAATCCATGAAACAGTATCCATACATAAACATAATACAACCACCACTATTAGAAATTTTCCAAGTATTCTACATTGTGTAAAGCAAAGCAACCTATGTCAGAGTTATAAAACATACTGTAGAATATGTGACCTTAATTCTAAAACATATAATTTTTTGAGTTTGGGTGCACCTCAGAGCTTGGAGCAAGCACTGTCTGCATATGCATTTACTATTATAGGAATACTCGCCAAACCTTAAAAAACAAGATATTTTTGTGTTTACTGGAACTTTCTCACAATTGCAATAATCACACCTTTTCCTGCTTACCTTCATTTTTTACATATTATTTCAATTACACGCAAAATAACACAGTAATGGTTGTAATGGTCACAAATTGCCCTGCTGTTTTTCAGTTCACTGCTGCAACTTTAGTTGTTCCGTGGCGTAACAATTCCCACCAAACATCCTGCAGTCCTCTTGCCTGTAAAACGTTGTTACCAAATCCTCAAAATCCCTCTTCCTGATGATACTTAATTTGCTTATTTTTGTCCCTTGCAGTCACCTGGACTACAACAGCCTGACAGAGGTGAACAGTGGCTCCTTGTACGGTTTGACCTCCCTTCAGCAGTTATTCCTTAGCAACAACTCTATAGCCCACATCAACGCTGACGGGTGGAAATTCTGCCAGAAATTGAGGGAACTGTAAGTACTCGCATTGAAATGAGCCTGAACACTCAAATTCTTGAAAAAAAAAAATTTAAATACAGAGGTTAAAGTTCCTGATCCTGGTCCGATAACTGCAGTGGAAGAAAGTTGATGACACCAGAGTTAAACTTTTTTAAAAAAAGAAAGAAAGAAGAAGTAGTTGTATATTTTAAACTGAATAGCTGCATCGTGAAATTCGCTGTCTCTGCGGATCTAAACCCCGTTCTCTGTAGTCTGAGAATCCAACACTCCCCACCCACATCCATATCATCTAGCAACCCTCTGAGGGGTTAAATGGCGTTGTGCTTTAACACTCAATACCTTATGCTATTCTCAGAATAAGCCTGTTTATCCCATAATTAGAGCTGAGCTTAACAGCACCGAAGCCCTTTGACAAGAGTTTTTGTGCTCACTTCTGAAGCGCAGGGGTTTGGCAACTGGCGTGTAATCCTCTACTTGTTGTGTTGTGGTAATTTCACTGAAGGATTGCCTTTACAGCCTTTGTCTACAGAATGAGGAGTTATTATCTGCAAGTCTTTCCTGTTCTGTTGACACGACTGCCATATTGCTCCTGTAAAGTGCTCCGCTCAGCTGAGGCGTTGCTAACTGCGAGGTAGCCAGGATATCTGTGACAGCTTTGTTTGATTATGTGTAACAGTCGAAGTAGATGGCGTTCATGTTAGTTTGCTTTGTGTATCTCAGTGCTGCTTCCTGTGCGTACATCTCTGAATGACAGATTGCTCCCGGATCCCTGAACCATCCTCCCGGCAGTTGTATGATTTTTTTCTTACTGTCTAGAGTTATGATGGCCCCTGTGATTGATAGAAAAGAGTGACTTGTCTTTATGAGGGGCATGTTATTGCATTATTCCATTATTGCATTATTGCATTCCCAGTGGGCCAGGCCTTGCCAGTCATCAGGGAGAATCTCTGCACACATGACTGGTCAAGCAAACCTGAGACCTGACCACAGAAACAAACTGTGAGGCCACAGAGAGGGCAATAAAATGCACAATACTGCCTTTGATTAATGTTTGAAAGATACCATTACTGGATCCATGAAGATGTATACATGCGCTGAAACATTCTAACAAGTCATCAAAATAAGTTTTGAATCTCCATTTGTACTTTTTCCATGGGTAAGTTAGCCTGTACCAAACATTTCTTCAAGTCAGGTGTCCTCTAAAGGTGTGTTCAGGCCCAAAGCGATGAACACGGTGAACGCCACAAGATTACGTACAAAGTCGGCGTAAAGACACAGTTAGACGCGATGTTACTTCGGGTGATGGGAATCTTGCGATATATGCAATGCGAAACGAGATGTGGCATCCATCTCCTCATCACTCAAAGCTGAAAATATTGAACCTTTTGGGCGACATTGCATGATGCTGTACCGTGACAGCCAATCAGTGTTGAGATTCTCCCAACGTCAGGAACGTTGCCTGAATTTACTAAACAGACATTGAATCAGACATAGTAATCAAAAACACTGTGTTGCTGTGTGTGAATACCATAGAGGTCCTACACATGACTTTATACACCACTGGATTATCTTATGAACACAGATATGGTGTCGTTAAGTTTTCCATTCTTTCTGGGACTTCCACAACTGACACCGTGCAGAGCTGTGCGGCATAACATAACAAGCTCCAGATGATTTTATTAACCAGACCCGGCATTGTTAAGTTTCCGACCTGCATGGGATCTGATGAAGTGCAGAAATGATGATTGAATCGACCGTAATTAATGACAGACAGTTGCCAGTCCACCATCCTCTAAACGTGCTAATATAAGGAGACTATGTACATCGCACAAATGATATGATTAAAGTGACTGGTGCGATGATCCAATTATGATCAAACAACATGATACTGGCGCTTCTTTGAAGTACATCCCGTTCATCGCTTTGGTCTGAACACACCCTAAGAAGTATGGCCTTCTTTCCAATTTCTTTAAACTAGTATAACTGCTTGGAAACCCATGTTTTATTCTCATCCCATTTAGATTTCCTCCTTCCGTTGAGATGATAATAAGTAGCATTTTGAAAGTGACAGTACACAAGTGGCAGTACGGCTTAGAAATGAAGGTTGCAGACATAAAGTTCCAACCTAGAACATCTTTTCTTCTCTCGCAGAAGGTTAGGACTTACTGCAAACTGAGCTCTAAGGTCTGTTTAGCCCATTCTCTGTTAACATCTTGTGGTGACGAAAACAGAATGATGGAAAACATCACTGAGTGGCAAATAGACGTTGAATCAGCCATGAAATTTAAGTATAATGATGTCTCAGCATCCTGCCAACCCGTCCTCTACTTCCAGACCTCACACCGAACATTTATCCTCTTTCCCTTTTTTCCTCTCTCTTGTCTCTCTCTCTGTGTCTGCCTCTGTCCTCTCTTCTGTATGTCTCACGCCCTGTTTGTCTCTCCAGGAATCTGTCATACAACAACTTGACTCGCCTGGATGAAGGCAGTCTGGCTGTGCTGGGGGATCTCCATGTTCTTCGTCTGGGCCACAACTCCATCAGCAATATCACTGAGGGAGCCTTTAGAGGCCTGAAGGCTGTACGCGTCCTGTAAGTACAGTCACCCAACCACAATTACCAACTCAAAACAACCCCCAGCATCCCACTAATTACGCTTTTACCTCTGCTAGAAAAAAGGCTAAGATCTGCCACATGGGAGCAGTGAAAGCTGAGAAGTTAAATATTGGTTTTGCATCTGTGATATTTGATATTTCAGCTTACATAGTGAACTCATTTTACTTTAGAAAACAGAAGTTGTTTGTTTTTCAAGACTGGTAAGATCTTGCTCTGCCTTCATGTCTATTCATTAGGAGGTGTTTGTGAATCACAACTGCAGTGGTTTCTGTGGCAACTCCTTACTTCTTTTGTGTCTTTTCTCACTTTGTTCCTTTTGTCCGACTCTGATTTGGGGTTTTGTTGCATTTTGAACCCGACAAACTTGGATCTGAAAGTCTTCAATGTCACTCTGTACCGTTGAGATCCTTCTCCACTTTTAGAAGCCTCGAATAAAGACAGAGATTCCTTTTTCTACTGATCCACCTTCTGCACAAAAACCTTGAACAGGCCTAAAGAAAGAAAGGGATGGATTGAAAGGGAGAGAATCGGGGGATAAATCCAGGAGAAAGGCTTGGGGGTCTTGGTGTCTAACCAAGGTTCTCTTGGCTATGCCTTCCTCCTGGTGAGAGAGCCAAAGGGGAGAGTTGAGCCAGAGCTCCCTGGACAAGCTCTCTCACAGCTGGGTGACGAGCCAAGGCACATGGACCTCTCTCTACTGGCACACTGGGTGCTAGACAACTAGCCACAGAGGCAAATAGAAGGTGTAATAGGGAGCTGAGCTTGTGACCGCCCTGTCTCAGCTCTTCTCGCATGTTTTTCTTTCTTGTCTTTCTTTGTTTCTGTTGGAGTTCCCCTTTTAAAAAGCATACTAAGTGCCCATTTCTTCCCCTGTTATCCAGAGTGTATTCTGTCATCTCCTCATGTTATCCCCCAATACACACACAATCTTTGTCTTGATTTTTCATGATCTTTTCTCTCTCTTATATCGCTCCTGAGCTCTGTGTCTTTGAGGCAGACCTAATCTAATCAGTGGAGGGGAGGACAGGCATAGTCTGGGCCCTGAAAAGGAGCCGGGAGAGCTTTAATTGGGCCTGCACTGCTGGTCGTGCTGGCATGGGGCTGGAGCCTGCATTGGGGTGTGAAAGCTCCAAACGAGCCAGCCTGCCCTCTAATTTGGCCACGGGGGTCGTTGGCTCATCAGGGCCCCCTACTCAGTGCCCGGTCTCCCTGCTCTACAGCCCCCACCACTGGCCTTGCTTTAACAAGGCAACAGCCATTCACATCCAGCCAGCCAGAAAGAGTAGGAAATTGGCAGCTCTTGTCCAGTCCAACTAAGACAGCGGCCAGTGGAGACTGAAAAGAACCAGAGGGGGATAAGAGATGCTTGGAAAGCAAAGGAAGGAGGAGGAGGAGTGGAGGGGTGCTATTGTGGAGATGTGGGAGGGTGTGGCTGACCATCAACCTCAAAGGCCTTGCTCAAGTTTGAAAGAAAGTCTTTTTATGGTTCAGAGGAGTCCTCTGTTTTTCTTTTCGATTAGCATGCAGAGGGGTGGAGTGGTGGCTCCTTGGCAGCTATGACTTCACCTAGAGGAAGTTCTGTGTAGACTTGTAAGAGGAAGTAAAGGCAAATTAACAAGTGATTGGAAACCTTTGAACATCGTAAAATAAGCTCCCCTTTCTAATCTCTTATCTTTCTTTTCATTTAATTCATTTTGTCTTTGCTCAGCCACAAATAAACTCTTGTCCTAACCTCTTTAGGACTAACAGCTTTAGTTTTGGTTGCGCCATACTCGCCACCATCGGCAAGGCAAAGTATTCCCGCCAAACCCGTCATGCCCTCATGAATTTTACATGTGGTTCCCTGTGCTGGGTTTGAGTAGACACTTCAACACACATGCACACATAGTCACATGCACACTCGTTCTCCACCCCTCTAAGGAAAGAATGCGCTTGGTTGGCAGAGCAGAGCAGCAGAGGGGCTCTTAAGGCCAGGTGCAGAGGGGGGAGGATGATGTAGGAAAGGAGTAAGGGAGGGAGTTTGGGTGAAGGGGTAACCCATGACTTCTAAACTGTCTTCTGCCAGGGCTGTGTAACGCTTCAGCGCTGGCAGACCCTGTCCCTGCTCTCCTCGTTCCCTCCCTCCTTCCATCCTTCTTATCCCCCTCTTTTCTCTCGTTCTCCACAGGGAGCTGGACCATAACGACATCTCAGGCACAATAGAGGACACCAATGGGGCCTTCTCTGGATTGGACAGCCTCAACAAGCTGTGAGTGTCTCCCCTCATTCTTTCTTTTAATACCCACTGCCTCTATTTTGCAATCAACCCCTCCTTTTCATCCCTCTCTCCTGTTCTTCAAAAACAGACAAACAGAATGAGCTTTTTCCTTGCAAATCCCAGCTCACCCTTCATTACCAGGCAAGTTTAGCTAGTGTAATTATTGGCCACAGAATTTAAGATATCTGTCCCCTCTGCACCCCACACTTGATTGGGATGTCTATGCAATGTCTCATTGGGGCCCCTCTCACTTTTTTTTTTAGAAGGCTTGTTCATGGAACATCGGAGGTAATTTTTTACTCCCATCGTGCTGTGGAAGCTCCAGCCAGTTTGTCTCATGTTCAATCTGGCTTTAATTTTAGGATTTCATTGTTTTATTGTAGCTTCATAGCCAAACTGTGTTCTCCTTGCTGCTAATGGTTCAAGAAGGAGATACAGTGAATCATTTTTTATCCATTTGTCAAGATTACTCATCGATGTTTACTTCAAGCGCAGCTTAAGCAGTAAAAAGTCCAATGTCAGAAGTTGACATGTCGAGAAATTATGTTGGACGTGGAGTTTTTGGCTGGGAGCGGCAATCATCAACCTGCAGGATAAAAAGATGATGTCCAGCCAAGATGGTTCCCAGTGTGAGCATGGCTAAAAGAGAAAGAACGGGGGAGGCAGAGAGAGAAAGGGCTTTTCTTTGAGCTGGCAGGGGTTCGCTCTGCAATAGGCTTATTTCTATTTTCTCCCCCATGCCTCTGCTCCTCCCGTTCCCTCTTTCCTGGTCCTTCTTGTTTGGAACTGAGAGAGGGTGAAATTGAGGGCTGCATTCAGTCATCAACATCAAACGCCTCACATGCCCCGCCCTCTGACCCTGCCCCTTTTGTCAAGGCGTTGGCGGAAGCGGCCTGCTGCATCCCAACTCTGGCAAAGCATACCATGGGAAAAAGAGATGCAGAGAAGAGAAAGAAAGGCGTGAGACATCAAAGTGTCCACCACATTCACTGGGTCTCCTTAAAGCAGCTTGTCAATGTCGCCACATGGGAGGGAAGTGGAACTTAAAGATCCAAGCCAAGAAAAATGCTGAGTTCATTTTGGACTCTATTCCGCTCTTTTAAATGCTTCAAAATAAAAGTTGCAAAACTGACAAAGTAGCCCTCTTATCGTGACGAGACAGATATGTGTTTGTGTTTACGTGTGGATGGGTTTGAACACCGGGGTCTTGATTGTGAACCAGCCAGCCGTGTCTCCACTTCTTGTGAGTGAAGGCTACAACAGCAGAGAGATGAAGGAGGGAAGGTGGCAGTGGGGAGAGGATGGCAGGAGGGATTAGGACCCTAAATCAAAGTGAACAGCAACTCACAGCTGTACTCAAACCAGGCTTGACAGTCACAAACACACACTCACATGGTTGTACGCACGTCCTTACAAGCTCTGCGGAGGAAAAAAGGCGCTACACACAGCCCCGCCCGGTCATTGCTATTAAATTCTAATAAAGATAAAAGTGGTCTTTGAAGAGCAGCACAAAACCCAGGTGACACCCCACCCCACCCCCCCCCCCCAAACACACATACACACACACACACACACACACACACACACACACCAACCCAATCCAATCTCCCTCACCCTTCCTCCAGACTAATCTCCGCACAGTTCAGATTTCCAATACCTCAATCCCCTCACTCTTATCAGATTCAGCCTTGCTAATTGTGCTTCTCTCCCTCTCTTGCTCTCTCTTTTCACCCCTCTCTTCCCCACCCCCTCATCTTACTCTCTTTTCCCCCTTGCTCCTCTCTCTCTCTCTCTCCCTCTCCCTCTCTTCATCCATCGACACCCTTCGTGTTTGGAAACGGCAGGACTCTGTTTGGAAACAAGATTAAGTCGGTGGCCAAGAAAGCCTTCTCTGGCCTGGAGACCCTGGAACACCTGTGAGTATCCCACAATGCTTGGCTGCCCCTCCTCCCAGCCAGAGAGAGTGAGGAAGAGAGGGTTGGAGGGTGGGGGGGAGGTATTGCCAAAAGTAGCTGGCAGAGAGCAGGCTGCTAGCAATTTAATAGCGTCTTTGTAAAAGGAGAAGACAGAGCTTTTGCGAGCGCCCAGCTGCTTCTCTCTCGTTGGCCTAGCTCAATCTCAACTTTGGCCTTTTTTTCCTGCCTCAGCGCAGGAACAAAGTTATTGAGCATATGGTGAGCTCTGCAGAAGAAATGGAATTCCTATAAGCTCTTTCACAGGCGTTCTTCAAATGAGGGTGGGGAAGGAAGGAAAAGCTGGCATGTATCCTAAGACATGCATTTATTTTCACCTCAGTTAAAAGCCAGATCCTTACAAATTAAAACCTGTGTATGTGTCTTTGTGTATGTCTGTGTGTGTGTTTTCTTGTACTTGCACCACAGTGAGGACCGGCGCTAGTTTTTAACCAATGGAGTGAGGTCATTTTTGGGAAGTAAGGACTTTTTGGCCGGTCCTCACTTTGTTGCCAGGCTTTTTGAGAGTTAAGACTTGGTTTTAGGGTTAGGGTTAGAATAAAGTTTAGGTAAAGGTTAGCATTAGGCATTTAGTTTTGATGGCAAGGGTTAGGGTAAGTGGCTAGAAAATGCATTATGTCAATGCCTCACAAGTATAGCAACACAAACGTGTGTGAGTGTATGTCTGTGTATTTATATAGCTGTAGCGTGTTTCCAGTTAATGAGACAATGTGTAATGCCCCAACAGAAACCTGGGAGACAATGCTATCCGTTCCATCCAGCCCGATGCCTTCAGTAAAATGAAGAACCTCAAAACTCTGTGAGTTATGCTAATGCATTCCCCTAAATATGTGTACAAATCCACAGATGCAGGAAACACACACACACACCTCTCAAATCCCTCCGTGCCTGGCATCCACACACTCTCAGAAACAAATTCTGTTAAAGCTGCGATATATACCACATGTCTCATCTCCTCCACAGTCTCATTCAGAGCGACAGCTTCCTGTGTGACTGCCAGCTGCACTGGCTGCCCGACTGGTTGGTGACACGTTCTTTGCAGGTCAGTGTCAATGCTACCTGTGCCCACCCACAGAGCCTCAAGGGCACCAGCATCTTCCAGGCTCCGTCCAGCAGCTTTGTGTGTGGTGAGTTATGTGTGTGTTTATGTGGGCGAGTATGTTGAGCAAGAGCCACATTGACAGCTGCTCTGTTTGTTATTTACATAGTTGCACATTTTTGTTTGTGTGGTGTTTTTCCTCAGACATGCTAATGGTCTTAATGTGTGTTTTATTTGGCTCTTTCACATCCATTTTTGCATAGCAACTAGACACCAACTGAGAGACATTTGTAATGTTTGACATTGGACCACACGTGATTTATGCTTCCTTCTTAAACTCATTTTGCCTTTTCTTTTTTTTTTTCTCAACCCTGCACCAACTGTCCTCACTCTCTTTCTCACTCTCGCTCACTTTCTTTCTTTCTTCCACTGTTTCCTTTCCATCTCTTTCCGGCTCAGATGACCTTCCAAAGCCACAAATCACCGTGCAGCCAGAGACCACAGTGACGGTGCTTGGTAGCGACGTGCATCTCACCTGCACAGCCGCAAGCAGCAGCTCCTCCCCCATGACCTTTGCGTGGCGTAAGGACCAGGAGCTACTACGCCAAGCTGAGACGGAGAACTTTGCCCATGTGCGCGCTCACCACCAAGGCCCAACATCTGATGCGCCAGGTGCAGGTGGAGGTGTGATGGAGTACACCACTATACTTCACCTGCGGCATGTCACCTTCGCCCATGAGGGCCGTTACCAATGCATCATCACCAATCACTTTGGCTCCACCTACTCCAGCAAGGCCCGCCTCATTGTCAATGGTAAGTTACTTATTTAAAAGGTTAGAGACGTTAAGGGCTTAAAGTGTTTGCCTGAAACTCAATAAAGGCCTAACTTTGATCAAATTTAGCATATGATTATAATTATTATGAGAAAGGCTGAGTAAATTTGGTTCTAAAAATATGATGGCAATTAAAATGTGAGGGGAAATGAAAAAATATCAGTAACCCAGGGTCATGTTAAGATAGGAGAGACTGTGTGTATGTGATTACATCATTTCCACCAAATAAAATGCTTGTATATTTTCAGCTTATCTGAGATTCAGTTGTCCCATTTTGACAGAGGAGAGATTGAGATTAGTGACCGTGCTGATTGCTTCTCTTGACTTGAATAAAGTCTTCTCTCTCTGGCTCAGGCCTCCATCTCTCCGAGGATGGTATTCGGAACAAATTGATTTAGCTGCATGTCAGCGCTAACAGGGGCCATCTCCTCTGCGCCCTCACTCTGCTTTTCTGCGAATGCAGAGTATTTATCTAGAGTTTGGTTCCCTGCACAAGTCTGCATTAGACCTGTAGCTGCTTCTTTGCTTATTGGCGCAATGGCAGAATGATCTACATTGTGGAATCATTGTCTTGTGTTTGAATGCACCAGCTTTGAAAGTGCAAGTAGAGGAACAGGATGCAGAACTGCTTCGATGTGGTTTGTGATCAGTGTTCTAGTGTAGCGCCATAAATGAGACAGTCGTCTTCCCCTGAATAAATAAAGAAGTTGATGCTGTTTTTCTGTAATTGCTCTGATGTAAACAGCGCCTCCTCTGTCCACAGTTCTCCCGTCCTTCGTAAAGACTCCCAGGGACAGCACCATCAGGACGGGCCACACGGCAAGGCTGGAGTGTGCTGCGGAGGGCCACCCAGCGCCGCAGATCGCCTGGCAGAAGGACGGTGGCACGGATTTCCCGGCTGCCCGGGAGCGCCGGATGCATGTTATGCCCGATGACGACGTGTTCTTCATCATGGACGTCAAGCCGGAGGACATGGGCGTGTACAGCTGCACTGCCAAAAACACAGCGGGCACCGTCTCCGCCAATGCCACCCTAACGGTGCTGGGTAAGAGCTATGTGTATATGTATTTTTGCTTCCAGTTCAGCTGAGCTATGTGTTAATCATTTTCCCAAATGGCCAAAAATGAGCACTTGTAAATAGCTCGTTGCTTAGTCGGGACTTGGTCAGTCCAAGGCTGCAGAATGAGAAGCTTTATATTTTTCTTTTCTCTGCAGCTGTGGCCTTGCTGCATGTCAAGGGCCAAAGGTCACAGTTGGGGGTCAAAGGGGGGTAGTGGGGAAATGAGGGGGGTTCACAGAGGGGTGTTTGTTAGGCATTCCCACCCCTCCTTCTCCCCTCTCGGTGGGAGGGACAGTCATGGCTGCTTCACTGCAGGCCTCAGTGCTCCCAGTTTATTGGCTGTTTTACGCTGTTAAATCAAACAAACCGGTGCTGCACTCCTGTAACCATCTCAGGACATAGATCATCTTTGTCTTTTGTCTTTGAACTGAGCAAAGCAGTCCCTTGGTGAACAGAGCTAAAGGAAAAAGGGTTGGGGGAATATCTGCTAACACAAACTAGTAACAAGCCTTAAATGTCCCCTAAAGGCCTCAGAAGCAACCATTTCTATATTTAACATGGTCAGAGTGGTTGAGGAGGTACTCTAGTGCTTAATTTGCATGTTGTGCGACTTATGAGACACTTGTTGGACTTCACAGCAGTTCAAGCTGAGTGCTAATCCACTCAACAATGTAAAATATTGAGGCAAACGACCACGGCTGTGCACCGAATCTGTGATGTTTTGGTTTGAAAGACGGTGGGGAAGGAGAGGGGGGGTGGCTGCAGTCGAGGGGCCCCTGTCTGGAAAAGAGTGGCAGGGAAGAAAAATGGGAGCCAAAGAAGAACTGGAATGGAGGAGTCAGTGTGTGTGTGGGGGAAGGTAGGCGAGTGGGATTTAGAGAAAAGAAAGCCGGGGGAGGAGTAGAGATGAGAGGATTGATGGAGAGGGAGAAAGTATTGATAGAAGAGAGAGGGCCGACTGAAGTGGGTTAAGTGAGATCTCTTAATCTGTGTATGTCCTACTGTGAGGGGAAGTGCTCAGTCTGAGAGGAGAGGCCTACCTTAATACACACACACACACACTCAGTTCAGTGCACTCCATTCAACAGTTGCCAGGAAAACACTGAAAACATTGTTCTGAAGAGGACTCTGTCCCGACAGAAATCCTGTTTGTGTGCTGTCATTAAAACGTATGAATTTGTCAGCATTACAGATGTGACCTCAGATGTAGGGATAGGATTTTTAGATGTGACTGACTTACTGAGAGGCAGTTTACACGGCGCAAGTTTTCGCAACAATCGACACACTTTTGTCGCGGTTCGGCCTTCCTTTTACATGACAACGGCATGCTAGCGTCCCTGAAACCACAAACTTTTAAAACCAGGTTTCAGAGTGGAATCTTTTAAAACTGCAACCTTTATTCTGGCTGTGTAAACTGGGAAACCGCAAAGGCTATGCCGGCAGTGACTACGCTAATGCTAATGCTAGTGCTAGTGCTAGTGCTAGCACAAGTCAATGCACTCTGCTACCAAACTCTGATTTAACACTCCTCAGTGCACACAAAACATGTCGAATATGGTTGACTGTTATTGAGCGTTAGTAGGATAATTTCAGAAGTCAAACTACGGCTGAACTTCTGTAATTTGTGGCTCTGGTCAAGATAAAGATACACTTAATGACAACTGAAAGTAAAAAAAACTTTAAGCAGCTCCTATCGTATGTCCTTACAGAGTTGCGCCATGACTGCCAGCCTGGCATGCATGCTACAGCTCTTTCAGATGTTCATATAAATGCAGATTTTTTTTAAAGACACAAAGGAGAGACTTTTCTGTTGTTAGTGGAGCTGCTCTCATGTAAACGTGGCTTGAGATAAGCTGTCAGTGGTTGGATATCAAACTTCACATCACTGAGAACATCACACTTTGTGCTCAGTCTGCCGTGCTGACTCAGCAGTCTGTGATCAATACTGTGAACAAACTGAAACCTGAGAACAGAAACCTTAAACTGTGATGCTGCACAATAACAACAGAATGATAGAAAACGCTGACCTCAGGAATCCTGGAGTGTCCAAGCCTTTGATGAGAATCTCTCCCCTCCCCCACAGAAACCCCCCACCTGGCCCAGGACCTGGAGGACCGCAGCGTGGTGGTCGGGGACACGGTGGCTTTGCAGTGTAAGGCCCTGGGCAGCCCGCCGCCCCGCATCACCTGGCTGCGCAACGACCAGCCGCTGCGCCCTTCTGACAGACACCACTTCACCCCGGGAAACCAGCTGCTGGTCATCGGCTCGGCCTCGCTGGAAGACGCCGGCCGCTACACCTGCCTCATGTCCAACACCCTCGGCACCGAGCGCGCTCACAGCCAGCTGGTGGTGAACCAGCGCCGCAGCTCCTGCACGCCACCAGTGGGGCAGAGCACGGTCACCATAGGGATCATAGTCATTGCCGTGGTGACGAGCATTGTGGTGACGTCACTAGTGTGGGTTTGCATCATTTACCAGACCAGGAAGAAGAGCGAGGAGTGCAGCGTCACAAACACAGGTGAACTTGGATCTGTTCTGTCCTATGATCATAAACGAAAGCACAAAGTTGGCGATCTAAAGGGGTCTGTCTGTCCAAAGCAAACAAAAAACAACAAACAAAAACAAAAAAAAAACCCCAACAACTTTAAACTAGAAATGTGCATCCAGCTGTAACTGAGAAGAACTGCCTTTAATGATGACTTTAGTGTTATTTTTATGGATTGTTTTCTGCTCAATTTTTTGATCCTAAAATATCAGAAAGTAGGAGAACTTTGAGGAATAAACGATTTTCCAAATCCCACATTGACAATAAAAACTCCTTTTTCTTTCTTTTTTAAAAGATTAAACCGTAAAAAAAAATCAAGCATAGTTGCTGATAAAAAGGAATGAATTGACATACTGTCTCTAGTGTCACTGCGTCCACCGTCCTGGTTATAATGTCTAGTGTTTGGCTCTCCTCCTTCCCAGATGAGACGATAGTTCCCCCAGACGTTCCCAGCTACCTCTCTTCCCAGGGCACTCTGTCGGAGCGGCAGGATGTGTGTATCCGTGTGGAGGCCGGTGGGGGACCTCAGCCCAACGGACACGCCATAGACACCACAGGTACCCGTCCGTTACATCTCTGCTCGACCTGCCAATGTTAGTGCTCCCACTTCTCATAAGCAAAGTCGATGCCTGCTCCGCATCGTGGACACCCACACCACAGCATTAACAACATAAAGTTATTGACTTTCTGTCTTCAGATCATTTATTTTCTCCTCCCTGCCTGCAGGTTTCGACGGTGCAGTCGTGTGCACGGATTGTATGGAGACCAGCACCAGCTACTCCAAAGACCCTGACTACCTGACACACGGGTTTGGCCCTGCTGGAGGCATGGAGTACCAACAGCACTCCGCTCCTCCGCCCCACTCTCACTGTCTGCCAGCGGAGCAGCATGACATGGGGCCACACTCAATCCCACTCTGCAACGGGACTCCCAACGGGATCCGAAAGGACATTCAAGGATTCCCAAAAAAACACCATACGTTACAAATGAACCAACATGATAGAAAAGGTAAGATGATCAGAGCGTAGTGCATTAAAATGGACTTTTTAATGCTTGAAGAAGACCTGGGTCCATTTTAGTGAAATGTTTGAGTCTGTTAACCCTGAGATGAGTGAAACTCTTGGTTTTGGGTTTCATAAAATGAGGAAAGTCAAACCTGAGAAAGGAGTAACTTCTGCCCGTTTCTATGTGAAGCTAACCTGGTCTTGTCAGATTTTCTTCGAGAAACCTCGAGATTTCTCTGTCTCCTCCCTCTTTCCGTGCCAGAACCACTGTTTCATTTCCTCATTCATTCATTCATTCAGTCCATATATCACACATATTTTAGCCGAGTTTTACTGATTGTTTGACCAAAAATACCACTGGTTTATATAGTCTGTTAGTCGGACTATATGAAATGCACTTTTGTGCGGAACATGCCGTGTTCTTCTTGTCGAGGATTTTGTAGATAAGAGGCCACGTTACTTATTAACACACAGACGTCAGGAGATGATTTTGAGACGATGTTTCATCATTTCCAGATGACGACCTACTGTGATGACCAATCGTTTTTCTTTACAGTCTTTAAATCTGCATAATCGTACCCATCCTCTCATCATCAGCATCGCACAAATGTTCATTTATTTAGACCGTATTAATCAATAAATGGAATAAAGGTGAGAGAACGTGTGTGTGTGGGGGGGGGGGACATTATGTTGGGGATAAAGCTGCACACTGAAATAGCCACTGATTGATTTTTATTGTGTTAATAAATGTGATTAATGTGAGGTACAACCATGAGCCTGTCACGCCTGTTGAAAATCTTTTCTTATGTTTCATTTGAACTGCTTCCAAATCCACTTTTCGCCCCCTTGAAATCCTACATGTAAATGAGTCTTAAGGTTCAATACGATTCAGTTTTCACCAGTAATGGTTGAAGTGTGATTATATATTAAATAAGTAGACTACATTCAAACTTATGCATTTGCTCGAGCAGCAGTTTTCTCCCACACCAGCTCTCTCTCCTTTGCGCTGCAGTGGTGTTACTTTTTTTCCTTCTAAAAATTTGTTTATGCCCACCACATGCACGCATGCGCATTTCTCATTCCACAGGAGAAAGGTGGGCGGAGCTCTTTTTGTCCACTGTTGCCATGGTGAATCGTGGTAATGTTGCTCTGTTTATGTCAGTTCTTATAGTCGTGGTGCACATGCGTAACTCAGAGTGAACTTACTCAGAGTTAACTGAACTAACTCAGATCAGCTGCTCTGGAACCAGAAATTCAGAGTTTCAAAACTGAGGGTAAATCAATTTAGAGTTCAGAAAAACGAAAGATAGAAAAATCCCTGATGGTCCGATTTCTAATAATGTCATTTATATCAGGTGATACAATTAGAAACTATCCACAGTTTAGGAATACTATGTCAAGGCAAACTCCTCGAAAGTGATTGTTGATGGACTGGCCCCTACCAGTATTCAACAGTGTATCATAGTTGCACGCCCAGAACTATTCAGGATATTTTCAGAAAACACTAAAGAAGCACTGAGCACCAAACTCGTGCAGCTGCAGGTCGGGGCCTGTTCTGGGATTCAGCTTCTGAAGCGAGGAGTGATACGAGTGGAATTGGCCTCCAAATACCAGTTCTCACCTCCACATGTCAACGCAGCACTGTGCATACATTCCACTGCCCTGTATCCTAAAGGTGAATGCATATTTGTCTACATACATGTCACGTCATTGACTTTTCCTGTTTCTCCCTCTCCTCCTGTCACCAGCAGGCAGAGGCGGACAAACGCCGGCGTTCTCTCCATCGCAGGAAGACTCCTTCCACAAGCCGGTGAAGCTGGCCGGCGTGACGAGACGCGACCGCCTCGACAGTGACTGTGAGCCCGAGCTCAGGCAGACTCTACTGTCCAACGGACACACTCTCAGAGCCTCTCCGAACGAGAGCGCCCCCCTAAGGAGAGCCAGTGACTAGCAGGCGCTCCATAAAGCCTAAAATGTGGACTCGCAGTAGCGAAGTGGACTTTTTCTGTTTTTTTTATTTTGTTTGTTTTTTTTGCACTGGGAAAAAAAAAAAACTGCTACCTCATATCGAGGCGATTGATCTTGAGCCTCCTGGTCTGGACTGAAAGGGAGCACCAGGAGGGGAAAAGGCAGGGGGCATCCGGAGTGTGAAGGTGGAGCTTGTGTGGGTGGCGTCCCATCTGAGCGTATCAGCTGTACATAGTTTAAAAAAAAACCTTCGTTTGGGAGGTGACCAATAGAAAATTCTAGCTCCAAAAAATGTGACTTGCATTCGAAGCATGTAAATGTAGGGAATCTTGTACAGTGTATGTACGTATGTGCAGGGGGGAAAAAAGAGAGATATACCTTTGGACATTTGACTGTACATAAGAGTTTTCTTATATTATATATTATATAACTTTTACAAGAGTATTTGAATTTATGTGCATGACAAAGAAAGGAGTGATGGTATTTTTATTTTTCTTCAAAAAAAAAACAACAAAAAAAACAGCCTTTTTCAGCTTTTACCAACGTTCAGCTGCGGTGCCTTATTGCATGATCAAAGAAATCTCAAGTTGTAATAGCGTATATCAAGAGACTTTTTGTGAGAGATACCGGTACACTCTTTATAGCAAACAAAACAAACACTTGATTGCACTTGAATGTTTTTCAACAAACGCTGCCAACCATGGCCTTACAGACACACGAGTCACATGAATTGTAATTGTATGAAGGAAGAGCTTCGATGTCGATTATTTTTGGTACGTCAGATGCTTCGAGGTGGGATATTCGTGGGCGGTCAGTTCAAGCACTTTTTTTATACTCACATCACAAACAAGCAGACTGTGTACATGATATCTGCCAGTAGGAATGCAGGAACCTCCTCCGCGTGAGGAGACACTCCGCTTATTTTGACACGGCAAAGTCAGCAGAACATACTGTACCATTAAGGCTCTTCCACCTTTTTCACAGCGCTATTAAGTTACTGCGAAGCTGCTCTGATTCAGATGGATGTAAATGTTCCTCTCTGTACTCTGATTTGTTTCTTTTATCTGTCCAAGAAAGTGATTTTGGCAAATGTTTGCATCCAGATGTGGTGAAACGCTTTCAAGCTGTAAAAGCCAGTGATGATCTCAGCACTGACACCTTTTCATGTGTTCTTGGTTGCATTCTCAGTAAAATCTAGAGCTACGTTCACTCTGCATCAGACGACGGAGAGTCAGGAAGATTGATGCTGTGTTGTGTCATTGTGTTACTACTGTAATGTGCCTCAACATCCACCGTTGTGCATTTACAGGCAAATGGCCAGTAATCCACCTCCATCATGCTACCACAGTGTAACAATACCTTTCTCATCACCACTTTAGCTGAATAATGTTCCGTGTTTGAGGTAATTAAAGGTGCGGTCTAATGCTGTGAACATCTGGGAAACTTGTGAAATGTGCTCTAACCAAACTTTTAGGACTTTTTAATGCAGTGAGGACTTTCACGATCCCTGAATACACTGGCTCAGAAAATCAGGCAAAGCAGTAGTTAACATGGTTGCATGTGTTTCGCCAGTGTGCTCTTGTCTGAATTGCGCTCTGTTACCAGTGGCCTTATCAAGGTAAACTGGAGGACACGCTCCTCTGGTTACACTTGATAGCACCTATCAGAGATGATTTTACCAGCAAGACCACTCGGAGATCCCTGTCAGAAAACCAGCCCCAGTTTAGCAGGTAAAAGGGACAAGAGGGGGGTGAGGTGAAGTTCATGTTCAGAGTAATTTATTGAAACAAACTGTCTGAAACTGTTGTACCAATGTCAAAGCTGAAAACAGTGAAGTGTCTAACATGGCATTGAAGTGTCTAATAAAATCCCATTTTGCTATTATTTCAAGTGTCTCGCATGTTTTCTTGTCTGCGCAACTGCAGTCGCAAAAAGCTGAGTTAGCATCTAGCGGCGCTCACATTGTCACAGTGGCTATGGAGAAGCCATCAATCCAAATGGAGCGTGCACAAAGACATGGGATGCACAGTCCTTGATCTTCAAAGCAGGGAAGAACCACAAACACACACATTCGCACACAAAGCTAATCTCCCAAACAGGAATGTGTCCTGGCTCCTTGAAACTCCAAAGACAGCAGGCGTATTTTTTCCTTCTGCAGGCTGTTTTAAATATTTGCTGTTGAGTCAGGGCTGACTGAGGGTCACTGGCTCGCCAGAATGTGCATTCCAGATGGGTGCTTGTCGCTGGATGATTGACATGCCTCCTGCCGTGGCCTCCACCAATCACAGTCCGACCATTGTTGTCCAACAGCCCAGTGACAAGCAGCATGACAAACACCCCCACCTGTGCGGCCATCCGTCTTCCTCTGCCCCAAACAGGATTCGCCAAGTCTTCACTTTTACCTGCGCTTTGACTGCAAGGACAACGCTGAGCTAATTTACTGAACACAAGAGGGGAAAACACAGATTCTATTGCTAAATGTTTTTGCATATGTAATTTAAATAATTCTCCCGCACAGGCACACAGGATTTATTAATGTAACAAGGTTTTAAGATATCTGTGCACTCTTATTTTGAAAGGATGAATATGTGGAAACTGCTCGTACAGTTGGCTGGTGTAGAAGAAAATATCTTTTACTGCAGGCAGTACCTTAAATATATCAACCATTAAATAAATCCCTCAGAAATTCAGCTCATGATTTTTCATATAATTAGATCCCCAAACATGCACAATTTTTAATCAGCCCCTCAGACACACACACACACACACACACACACACGTGCACAGAAGCCTATAATTCTGTGTAAGGCCAGTTTCAAGTTTCAGTTTCAACCAAAGCTCGTGTCATCATCCCAACTACGAATATTTAAGTAGTTCAGATTAGGTCGATCACAACGAAACCATATTTTCCCCACTCGCCCCCACTCAATCTAGTCATGCAGAACATTTCGGTTTAAGGCCTCAGCAGCTGATATCTTGGAAACTTGGCAAATAAAATCAAAACCATCTGCACGCCGAGATACCACAGAGAGTAAGTGGGAAAATATGCAGCTCACTCCTCCTGCGCACGTCTTCTATACGGGCAGTTCCCAGTACACTGATTTAAATCATCTGTCAAAAACTTCCATGATTTACCCACAATGAGCGAATTCTATGATTTTTTTTTTTAAACAATAAAAATACTTTTTATTGTAATCTGACAAAATTTGATGAAATGTTATCATAAAAAGCATATTTGCTGGTTTTCCAGGTTTCATTTAATAAACTTCGAGGGAAATGTATCTTTTTTCCTACTCATGATGGCAGTGTTTTTAAGTGTAAGTCTTTTCATAAAGGTTCTATTGGCTTTTGGAAAATAAGCTTTAATTTTTTTATTTAACCCCCCCTCCTCCCCCGATATTTAGTTAAGAAAACTGAAGCCACTCTTACACGTGTCAAAAAAATGTTGCTACAGCCAGCAGTCTGTTAGCTTAGCTTAGCCACAGGGGGAACAGCTAGCCTAGCTCTGTCCAAGCAAAATCCACCTACCAACACCTGTAAGCCTCAGTAATGAACATTTTCTAATCAAATTTTCTTAATCTGTGCACACCGATTTTTGTACCATTATCTTATCCTAAAGAATTCACCATAATGAAATTATCGCACAGTGTTTAGCTGCCAGTCACATTTACTGTGTCTTGTTTTTCCTGAGTTTTGCTTCTGAAGCCAATCGGCTAAAAGGGGGCGTGGTAATGGGAGTGGCCTATTGCAAGAAGGGGCATACTGTAACTTCCAAGTGGATTCACAGACTTGCACAAGATTTAGTGGAATGATCAAGAGCCAAAGGACAACTGATGGTGGCCAACTGGCAAAAGGGGGCGTGGCCTGTAAAAAAGGCACATTACTTCTAAAAAGATTCAAGTAACATGGCCAAACTTTGTAGAAGCGCGGAGAAAATGAAGAGAGAGGGTGGAGAGCGAGTCTGTCACCACAATTGTACAAAAGTGTAAAAAAAGGAACATTTTCATTTGATGAATTTTTCTGTTTTATAGTGGAAAGCAACCAGCATTAAAGCATTTCTGCAAATGTGTATTCTTAACGACATATTGATGTTTATACTTTCAATATAACGGTTATCACCAACATCGCCTATTGTTGACACCCCTAGTACACACCTTAGTGTTAAAAACAACGTAATGTTTTTATGGCAAGTTGTATGTTGTTGGGTTTTTTTTGGCCATTCACGATAATGACAAGACTTAATGAAGTCACTGCGTCCTAGGTAGCGTGCTTTAGAGGAGCTAGTGGGCAGCTTTTTTGGAACAGACCCAGGCGGCTATTTTCCCAGTCTTAATGCTAAGCTAAGCTAAGAGGATGTGGTATGAATCGTGCATCCAAGTCTCAGCAAGAAGCAATAAATTTCTTTTCCATATCTTAAAGTAACAATAATTCTTTTTCAGCCGTATTTAATTTTGCAGTTAAATTCCAGTTCTGACAACAATCTGTAACTTTCTAACAGTCAGCATCTTTGTTGGATGGAGGAATGAATGGATTACTCTTTCTGAACTGTGGGACACCATCGCTCCACTGATGCACTTAATTAAAGTTTCGTTTTCTTAAATCAAAGTAAATATTAAGATAAGAAATTACTCTTTAAAGACTCTTCAACTGGAGCACTGAAAACAAATCAACTTCAGAACTTTAAAACATGTTCATGTCAAATCAGTCAACCACCAAATTAAGTGAACTTCCTGCACCATGAATGAAAGAATGATACACAAATGGACAAGAGTGAAAGAACTGCTTGATAACCTTTTCCACTCACTTTATAAAAATATTAGATAGCAAAAACATTTTTGGTAAGTCAACCTCACAACATGATACAAAAGCTTGTGCAAAGGCTCCTAATAAAACTAAATCCTTGTTAATTAAGTGTTCTGTAGTTGAAGGCATCTAGAGTATAAAGTTAAAGCTCTTGCAGGTGGATGAGCTCAGTTGTGCTCCAGTGGGAATGTAACAATGGTGCGATATCAGTTTCTATCACGGACGGGTCTTAAACCCAGGTGGCCCGGCTTAGCAGAGAGAAAAATATGGATAAAACAATAAAATGATCATGAAACCACGTAGAGGAAGCCTGCAGGGAACCAGAGGAACCTCACTCAACACATAAAAAGAGACAGTCTTTAATACCGTAACTTAGTGATTCATACAAACACATTAAACGCTAAAGATGCTTCATCGCTCGTCTTCCGTGACATGGCTTGGCTTCACTTAACCAAACCACTGGTGCACACACAGAAGTGTGAGCTCAGTCCGCAGGGCACTGATGAGCAGCGTTGCAGCACAAAGTGTTCCCCGCTTCTCAGGGGTCCAGCAGATTGGCGATGCAGGAAGAGGAAGGGGACACTACTTCCAGTAACACTTCCCCTGCGTTTCCTCCACTTGGTCGGGGCTCAGGACGGTCACAGAGGACGTGCTGCTATAGCAAAGTGCGGCGGATCTTCTCATAGGCTCCGAGGAAGATGAAACCACCCACACTGATGAAGGTCACTCTCGGTATGCTGCCCGCAAACAGGCTGCAGAAAAGAAAGAAAGAACAATGCAAGCTCTACATTTTGAAATTGCCTTTAAATTATAAAGATTCGAGCAAACCAGTGTTTCAGACTGATGTCAGTTTTGCTGAATTACGTCTGAAGATCACAGATTAGATTTGTAGACTTCATTCATATGGTAACAGATCAGGTTTAGCTGGCTACACACTTGACAACTTTAAGCCCGATTCTGGACCTGATTTGCCCCCCAAAACAATCAGGGGGCGTGGCCCTATCTGTGACTTGGTCACAAACAATTATTTGGCCAAATACTCCTCAAGTGTGTGGTGTCAATACCATTATCTTACTGCTACCAATCGAGTCAGAGCCTACCCACTCTCAAACTGTAAATATCAAACATGTTTGATATTAACGACTCCAGGTCGGGCTGCGTCCGGTGGAATACCTGCAATAGCCAATGAGAGCGAGCAGACCGCGAGGCATCACCAACCAGATGTTGGGCACTTAGTTACAAATATGGTAAGAAACGTAAACAAAACTGTGCTCCCAGCCAAGAGGAATATTAAAAATGAAGACCAGCTTCTCATGCGAGACAAACCACAACAGAGCTGACAAGGAAAAGGTGAGGGCAGAAATTGAAGTGGTGTTGGATGTAAGAGGTGAGCGAACGAGCTAATGCTAACAACAAAGCAGCAACTTTCAGCATCAGCTGTTAGTAATTATCATTATATCATTATCATTATTTTTGTGGATTACGTGCCTGTGCAATCGTCACTGTGAAATCATTCCTAAAAACAGCAGGTGTGTGGTCTCGTGCTCAGAGAATCATAATGTGTAAAAAAGCGTTTAAAAAAATCGTTCAAATATATATATATATATATGACATACAGACCTGTACATGA
>JAQLOL010000012.1:24623591-24643724 GCA_029783665.1 Naso thynnoides | reverse complement strand
TAGCTCCTACCTGTCTGTGTCACACAGACATTGGTAGCCATTTTAATCCTCCCTAGCTCCACCCTCTTTTCCAAATATGGTCACTTCTTCTTCAAAAAAAGATTACAATGGCCTTAATGTCAAATTCGACAAACCAATGTGTGTTTGTTTGACCTACAGTATACTATTGTGTGTTGGCATCTGATGCTTTTGTTTCCAATATTTTTTTGTTTTTGTTAGTGATGTGTCTTCCAATTTTGTGAAAATGCGATATTAAATCAGTGCAGCTTATTTTTACGATTCAGGTCACAAACAGACACAACGCTTGTACATCATTTTTGCCAATTTCAATATTTTACAAGGTGCAAAATGTGAGTGATCTCCACAACCATCCCAACAATTCTCCCAACGCCACGGCTCAGAAAGCCCCAGCGCGGGTGTTTTTAAAAGAAAGCACGGTTCGTTTCGCTGAGGGTGTGAGACACAAAGAGAGTGTCTTTGCGGGAAATGGAGAGCATCGAAGTGTGTTCGTGTAAAGACTGGTGTAAATGCTCCAAATAAACGCAGAGACATTAGTCAGAGGTCGCTGTCCTGCCCTTCAGCGAGCTCCTTCAATCTCAACACAGCTTCCTAATAATATCTGCTGAAAAAGAAGTCCCAGGCCCGATCCAGGCAAGGACTCGGCAATAAGTAATACATAACAACATTAACTATGATCCAGAGCTAATCCAAATCCAATGACAGATAGGGAGACAAGCGAAGGGAAAAATACAGCTGCACAGCTAAATGTCTACACAGTAGACACAACATGTCCTGATGTATTCCACTTTACCTTCTCATGTGATGGCCTGACTGCCAGCAGTGTGGAGGAATGAACTAATTTTAAACTCAACGCACTTGTTTTGTCTCAGCTCTGGACTACTGTTACATTTCCTGTCTGGGATCAGGCCCACCTGTGAGCTCGAGACGTCAGAGCAGAGCCCGGGCTCAAATGTTCCCCTCAGTTCCCCCGGGTGCCCTGACTCACGCTGACATCACAGCCTGACCAGCCACTGAGAGCTGTCATCCTGCTATCGTCGGCCAATCACCTCTCCTGAGGAATCGCACTAAATATAGTTTGAATGCATGACAGGAGAGCGCAGAGGAGCACGATGGTGAACTCACAGAAAATGTCTTATACTCAAAATGCTGGCTCCCCGGAGGAAGAGAAGGGTGGAAAACTTGAAAATGGTTGCAGGAGCAAAATTTCTGGCACTTGTGCAGGATCAGACGCAGTGCCGAGGAGGCCGGCTGTAACTTTGGTCTTCTTGAGTTTAGGACAGAATGTGAATCCCTTGTTTGCATATCACATGTATACATGTGAGCACGCCTCCTTCATGCCACGTTTTGGGTGAAATCAAAGGGATCTGGACACTGGCGGCATCATTCCTTAAAAGCTGCTGCGTTACGTTGTGTACATCCCATAACAAAAACCCCAGTATACGATTTTCTTTACTTTACAAAAAAAGTTTAATGTCTTAAAAATTCACCCTTTACAGTGCTTACTAGGCAGATGAACACAAATGAGGCTTAATGTAATACATGCAGACCACTAGACTATTACTACTGCTACTGATAGTGGTTTGCATGTTTTGCATTATGCCAGATTTGTGTTAATTTGCCTAAAAAGCGTGTAAATGATGCATTTAAAGGCATTAACCTTTTTTGCATTATACAGGGGCTTCTCTCTTCATTCTTTTGATATTTAGGATGGAATTACTACTGTTGGCCTTATTCACGGTATTCAATCGCAGACATGTTAATCATAAACAACAGGTGAATAAAATCAAACAGCAGGTGATTATTAATGGTAGTTATGGCCATGAGCTGTGGCTCTGTGCCAGGTCATTTCAAGGTTTCTATCATGGACATTGTCACTGACGCATGCATGTGTTTCATAATTCGCTAATACCTCCTCACTCAGTTGCTTATCTGTTGTTACATACGTGATTCTCTCTGTCTGTTGCTGTTAGCCGGCTGTCTTGTTGTCTTTCTATTTGTATTCCCTCTGTTATTTATGTCGTCAAATATCGATACTGTTTGGTGCTTCTAACTGTGTACATTCTTTCTTTTAGCCCCTCCCCCTCCTCCCTCAAGAGTTGCCACTGTGAATAGGAATTGGTTCTTAATACTTGCCTGGTTAAATAAAGGTTAATTTTTTTTTTAAAGTTTGCAATTCTCCAAAGTTACATAGTTAACAAAGTTCTTCCTACTGTGGGCATCTTTCGCTCTGATCACCAGCTCATGTGACTTGTTGAGTTTCTCCAAAAGTTTTCTCTGTTTCACCACCGGGCTACTATATTTTGGTTTTGATTTTGATAATAATAATCCCTGCGCTCTGAACCACTGCAGTCTTAACACACAACCCATGTTTAAATACATAGGGGGACTGGTGTTTTCACCAAAACATCTGGTTTGGTGTGAATACAGCCATACCATGTACCGTTGACTCTGTCCTGCCTCTGCAAAGTCATTAGCTTACCTCGTCTTACCTACAACAGTCCCCATCAAATGCAATTTTCACTCCTGTTTAAGTAAGATTTGCTAAAAACTACAGCACCAAACTGTTTTTGAAGGTTATGTAGCCTTTTTTACTTTTAAATCCTAGAGTTTTAAAGACTTCTATGTTCAGAAATGCGGGACTGAGGGCTGAGAGCCACAGACAGGTCAGGGATGTTGGGATACTGAGAGACAGACTGTTAGTTTTGGGATTTGTTGATGATAACAAAAACATAGAGGCCTTAACTTTTTATCTTTGCAGCATCAAATCCTCTAGCAGAGAGTGAATTCCCTTTTTAGCATAAAATTGGTGTTACATGGCCTGAGATTGGGGATTGATTAATATTGAATCCTCGATGAATAATGGATTTTTTTTTCTAGCAGCAGTACAGAATTGTTTGTAGAAGATCTTTTTTGGCTACACGAGTGTAAAAACGTTGCATCGTCTTGCAGGGTGTAGGGAATAAAAATGGATTTAATCTTCCCCGCAATGCTTTATAGAGCAGGAACACTCAACCTTAAGAGCGCATCTGGATCCCTACAAATACAAAGTCTTAGTTGACAGAACAAAGAGGCTTTTCACTGTGTCATCACTGTGCATTATTAGTAAATAGATGTCTATTACACCACATGACTACATCTTAAATCAAACTTATATAAAGCATGGTGGGTTTGAAGTCACAGCATTTTAATTAAGTTGCGTAAATTGCACAAACTGCTCAACTTGATTCCTTTCAGTGAAAAACAAAGCCCCGTGTTGCCATAAAAGTACAATTAGGGTTTACCACAAACTTCCAGAGGCTCTGCTTTGTTGTGTATATGCATTACAAACAAGTCATTTGTTAACTTTTCTTCCAGTTTGGTTTACATAAGGCACAGAGCAGACAAAGCCTGGAGGCCATGTTGCTTGTTAGTCTGTGTTTTGACATGTTTCCTGGTGCAGTTTGCAGGTTACTGGGGGAGGCCGGTGTGAGCTGCGCCCCTCTCCGCTAACCCCGAGGTCTCTGGGGCATGGCACACACATGGAAGCACTTTAGAGCTTCACTACACTGCAATTGGGCCTATTACCATAATTACAGCTTTAAAGCCCCAGCAATTTGTATCAGGCATGCACCAGCGCAACCACCAGGCCTTTGGCCCCGCGGAGCAACACAGCCCCACTTTTTACTTTCAACACACTCTCCTTTGTCTTTGCATTTCATTCTCTCGGTTAATAGTTGCTCTCTTTCTGCTCCTTCTCCACCTTCTCTGGTTACATCAATATCAGGGGAGAAAAGGATTATTCAGGGGCTCATCATGTTGGAGAGCTCGTGGTACATGTTGTCTGGGCTGCACAATGTGAGGGCCGCTTGCAGCTGGCCCCAGAGGATGGTTGGAGGAGATAGAGAAGCAGAGGAAGACATCAAAGGTTGCTGTGAGGAGCAGAGGTGGGGGGCTGGCATCAAAGAGCTCCCCTGTACATTACCACTTGTGACTGTTGCAGCTGGGAGGGTGGGATTCAGGCTTTTTCCACAGGGGCCCGCCAACTATCACCTCTCTGAGATTGTGGAGTAGTCTCACACGTGATCTGAATTCAAAATGAAGGCTGGGCCATTACTGATGTTTGAGAGCAGTTTGCAGGGAATCACCTTTTGGCTCATATTAAAACACAAGCTGAAATGCAATTGCTCCCTGATTAGATTCCAGCAGTGCAGCGTACACAAACAAACAAAAAGCACAGCGGTGTGTGTTTGTGAGATAGAGAAACATCCCACTGGTGCTTGGCCCATTCCCAAACCAAATCTGCAGTGAGCATTAGGCCGAGGTGCATCCTAAAAATGATGGCCGCTTGTACACAAGCAGGCCTATTATTCACAGCAGCTGAGGGTTTGTTTTAGTGCTGGCAGCCCTCTGCGGCCCCATTAGACTCGGCCTTTTGTCCGGTACGCATAATAAACACATCAAAACACTCAAATAAACCCACTTCCACTTGGCCCCTGGATGCCTTAATCAATAGGAGGGTACTGCTTATCGGCAGGAAAAGCTTTTATGCCCCCTACACACACACACACACACACACACACACACACAGGTTTGCGCAGATGTTCTTGTTAGGACTTTACACTGACTTCCATTCATGTGTGCAGCATAACCCAAACTCTTACCCTTACCCAACCCTAACCTTAATTAATTTGTGCCAAACTCTAACCTTTACCTAACCTCAGTTTATACCTTACACCAAAACTTAGAAATTAAGTCATGCCACATTAGGACCAGTCCTCGGTCCCCATGAGGACCACTGGTCCTCATACGGTCTGTGTTTATACCGGAAAAGGTCCTAAATCGGTAGTAAAAACCAGTCCACACACACACGCACACAAAGTGGGCAGTGACTCTATCATCAAACTAGATTACATGACGGTTCAAGCTAAGTAAATTAAATTATGTGAAATATGGGGTTTTTTGATTGGATGGCCTAAAAACGGTGGTAACACTTTAAAACCACTACACACTATTAAGAACAATTTAATATTTAGTACTTAATACTTATTTCATCACATATAAAGCATTGTTCCTACTTTATTACACGTAAATGGGCAATTAATAAACACAGCTGTAAGTGCTTTGTTCTCCATCAATAAGCTCATCTGTAACGTGTTTAATGATTAATTTTTCATACTTAATAAATACCAGATTCAGCATTTCTAAATCAAGTATTGTATCCATTACAAACCAGCTATTACGGCGTCATCATGGTTTGTGAGCTCATTTAGAAAGTGTAAGCAAATGATAAACAAGTTATTTAGATAGGCCTATACATGCACATGAACACACAGATTTAGACAAGCACTAATGGCTAATGAATGAGCTATTAATACTGCAATTCAGGATGAATTCAGGTAGTTAGTACTCGTTAAGTGTCTTGTGCAAGCTCATCTACAGTGAGGACTAGCTTTGCCTTACCAAGTAAATCGTGAAGGATAAATAATGTGATAAACAATGTTGGGTAACTTTTACTTTTTCCAGGGTAACTACACGTTACTCTAAGTTTTATTATTATTATGGTAATGTGTTACTGCCCAAAATTGGAAATGAGCTGCTGGAATCAGGCACGGCCAACTTTCGAATCTCATTAGTAAATTTTTTTGGTAAGGCAAAGATAGTCCTCACTTCAAATGAGCTCGCACAAAATACTTAACAATTGGTAACTACCCGAATTAATCATGAATTGCAGTATTGATATGTGTTTATAGACATCTATTAACAGACTCATTAACCGTCAGTGCATGTCTAAATCACTGTATATATTAGGGCTGCAACTAACGATTATTTTCATTACTGATTAATCTGCAGATTATTTTTTAGATTAATTGATGAATCGTTATTCCAATAAATGTCAAAAAAATGCTAAAAAAAAAAAATGCTCATCTCAATTTCCAGAGCTAAAAGTGACATCTTCAACCTGCTTCTTTTGTCCGAATAACAGCCCAAAACACAATGACTCCTTGTTTATTATTATAAATAATACAAAAAGCAGCAAAGAGGCTAAGCCAGCAATTCTTTTTCCTTTTTTATTTGAAAAATGACTGAAACGATTAATCGATTATCAAAATAATTAATTTTAATTTTCTATTGATTGATTAATCAATTATTTGACTAATCGCTGCAGCTCTAGTATATATAACTGCATGCATAAATGTATATGTAAACAGTTTATTATTTACTTACACTTTCAAAACAATCTAATAAACCACTGATGACGCCTCAATAACTGGTTTGTAACTGACACCATACTTGATTTAGAAATGCTGAACCCATTATTTTTTTAAATACGAAAAATTAATCATTATACACATTATAGATGAGATTAGTGATCAAGAGCAAAGCATTAATAACTGTTTATTATTTAAATACTAATGTGTAATAAAGTAGGAACAATGCTTTATGAATGATAAACTGGGTATTTACTAATAATTAACTGATGCTTAATAATGTGTAGATATTATAAAGTGTTAGCAAAAAGGTTTGTGTGAAGAGGCTGTTCAGCTTCAAACAATCCCTCTGGCTCGATGGCCTTTCTTTCAAATGAAGACTCACCCTGTCACGCCGCGACTCTTCCACACGTCGTACAACACCAGCGGGATGTTGCCGCTCGCCGTGGCCGATCCGGCCTGCAGAGAGAGAGAGAGAGAGAGAGAGAGAGAGAGAGAGAAAGAGCAAATAGAGGTGTGATGACTGATGGATCGTCTCCCGCACTTCCTGCTCCTCCAACAGACACCTTGTTTAGTCTTCCTAAGCTGAGCTTCCTTCAGCTCCCCCGCCTCCCCCCTTTCATTCCTCCATCTCTCCTTCCAGTTCTCCTCATGGACAGCTGTGTTAGCGAAGGCGACACCTTCGACACCCGCCCAGCTGTTTGCCCACCCAAAAACACATTCAACAAGTGCTGCCTGTCTCCCTCCACGCATGTCAAAGCCTAGAACCAACTTTTGTTTACACAATACGCCTTGGCTTGCCTCTGAGTCTTTAATCCATCACTGTGGGGATCGGGAGCTGCAGAATAGGGCCGAGCAGGGTTAGGTGAGGGTGGGTGGTGGCGGCTCAGAGGAGTGAGAAAAGAAAGTGGCAGCTGAGGGCACGTGAAGACGAGGGGGAGAGGAGGGAGCGCGGGCGGGCAGGAGTTGTGGTTGCACGCAGGCCAATCTACGCTACAGCTCACTGAGCATGTAGGAAACAGTTTGCGGTGTCCCCTGTAAATTGTGACTCCCAGAACCGCCGGAACGAGAGGAAGATTCCCGCATTTTATTCATGTGGGGAGGGGGGAAAAAACAACACACCCCTATTACTTGTGTTTCTGTTGGAGACAGGTGGCAGGGAAATGACTCTCCTCTCTCCTTGTCTGACAAGTTTTCTTTTCCTTTACCGCTGTGGAATGATGGAAGGAGGGACTGGAGGCAGAGGGCGTCCAAAACACACACACACGCACACACACAGGGCATTCTTGCGTAACTTGTGCTGACATTAAAAATGTCTTCATGTTGGCTTGCTGCTTTGAGTTTATTACAATCATGTGTGTTTGCTTCAATGACAGTGATGTCTGTTGAATGAGGTGACAGAGCAAACCAGCGTGACAAACTCTGTGTTTGCCACACTTGGTTAGTGAACATGACAGAAATGTGAGGGCAGCCTGAAGAGAAGAGCAGTGTTGTACAGTAGCAGCGTCGGAGGCGTGTAGCAGCAGCAGCGGTGTGGTGAGCCGGGCACGCTGCCAGCGCAGAAGGCAGGGCAATGTGGCAGGAGTCTCTACCCAGTAGGAGCTTCGCACGTCCAGCTGTGCCCTGGACATTCGCCCGCTTCGGCCTGGTATGCGCCAGGCTGCCTACCCTACAACACCGCCCTTTCATTCTGCCTGCTGCAGAAAAAGAAACAAGCTTCTCCTCTGCTGTTGTGGAACGGAAACTAATGTGACAAGTTCCAACACCCACATTTCCTCTCCTTCGCCCGGTCCAAACGGTGCGTTCCCATGCAGCGGCCCCACTCCCTCGCTCTGTCTGTCCATCTCTGTTTCACTCTCCAGCCTGGACTTGTCATCCTTCGCTGCTGTTTGTACAGCTAAACCCAACGGAAGTCTGACATGATTTTTTGCAAAATGTTACCCTTCAGAGTGAGGCTCCACAGGTGGAAATGGAAATTCTAACTTGCACTTCATTTCGTGCAAGTCCATTTCTCAATGATAAGCTGATTGAATATCATTTGTGGCGTCATAGGTTACACCGAACACATTTGAAAGTTCATGTCTTTGTGCAATAGCAGAAAGAATAAGTACTGTTTCCAGTTCCAGCCTTTTAGCTGTGAGTATTTTCTGTTTTCTCTCTGTCATGTGCGATGGTAAAGTCGATATCTTTGGATTTTTGGCTGCTGGTTGGTCAAAAGAAGACATCTGAGACATCAGATCTTGACATCTGGAGTTTCACGATATTGTGATAATATGGACAGTAAATGTGTTTTGTATTTCCTTCTTTTCAATTTAAGAAAGGGGGGGTGGGGGGTTGATTGGCATAGGTAATATGATTTTTTTATGAGACATTCTCCCCCAGAGTTGCTAAATGTTATATTTATGTTTTCTGTTTTTAGGGTAGAGCAGACAAGGACGATCTAAATCCGGCGTCATATATATATCCGAAAAAACAGCCAAGGTGAGCCAAGAGCAGCTGAATGCAGAAAATGGCGGAAAATTCCAGACCACTGGAGATAACACCTGCAAACTTACATTGTAAATCTAAAGTATGGACACAGTTTGTTTTTTACACACTTCCAGGAAAGGCAGAGCTACATATGACCAATATGCAGTACTAGTAGAAATCGCAATAATCATTTCTATCGAATCGCAATACAGGTAGAATTGCACACAAATGGAATGGTAATACAATCAAATCGGGACAAACACATACCATCCCTGCTCTATTATTATTATTATTATTCCTCCCTTTTAAACAATGCAGAAATAGTTAAAGAAGCAAAAATGATTCCACAGAATAAAACAGATTTAAAATAAACTCTGTACGAATGACTGAAATCTTACAGCTTGTTTTAATGTGACTCTATTAAAACTGAAGGTATTTGCATCTGGAAGGACTTTAAACACAAAACCCACCAGTTTGAAATGCATATCAGTGAATCATCCCAGCTTTTATTGTGTTGAATATCTGGTAAATACTTTGCTCGAGGGAGTTATCAGCTGATAAGCTCTATTCCTGTTTCTTTCCAGCTCACCTGTAGCGTCTTAAGCGAATCAAAAACTTGGCCTTATAAAGTTATAACTGAAACCTTGTTGAGGCAGCGCAGGCCAAGTCCTTTGCTGGTGGTAAATTACAGCTGCTGCATTTCAAATAATGTTTACAGGAAGCTTTTGTACCGCGCTGTTCCACCGACAGCCAACGGCTTCTCGCAAGAGATCAAGACTGTCTGAGTGTTTTGTTAATTCCAGTATCTCATTAGTTAGGATGGAGGGGAGAGGGGGTGAGGAATGGAACACCGAGTCTTCTCCAAGGACAGTGTGTGTGTGTGTGTGTGTGTGTGTTTAAGCTTGTAAGTGTGTAAATGTGGGGGGGAACCTGATTGGGGTAACTCTGAACTCACTACCCTTTACAAACACACACACACACAGGACATCGTGAGGGAAGCCAGACTTACAGTTGGAGGGAGCCAGGAGTGAAAGAGGAGGTTGAGAAGGTGGGGAGAGGGAGGAGGAGGAGGAGGGGACACCATTACACAGGCATAGAGAGAGATAGAGAGAGAGAGAGAGAGAGAGAGAGAGTGCGTGTTTTAGAGGACACACAGAGCAGACGAGTTAGCAGTAGGGACAGCGGCCTTCTGGTTCACCTCTCAGTGACAAGCAGCCTTGAGATGGAAATTCCTCCGGAGCAGCAGTAAGTCCTCACTCTAACACTAGCCATGCACACAAAAATGTCTTCCCGACACTGTCCGTGGTCCAGATCAGATGATCGATGTGTGTGTATGTCTCACCGCTGTACCGGTGCTGCCTCAGCCCGCTCCGTCCCGCGTGCTGACACTGTTGAAATTTGCTCAGGCGGCCGGCCCGCTCAGCTCTCTGCCTGCGAGGCATCACCTGACAGCACTGTTTAAAAGTCGCTGCCAGAGGTGGTGAGCTGTGTGTGTGTGTGTGTGTGTGTGTGTGTGTGTGTGTGTGTGTGTGTTTCGGTATGTATACCTTTGCAAGCATGATCCTGGTCTTTGCCACGTCAAGGGGAGTAGTAACAAATGCAGCTACTGCACCTACAAGAGACACACACACACACATTTTAGCAAAGTGCAAACATAAAAGGACCTTTCTCTGCTCTCAGAAGTGTCTTTAAATATTAAAAATAAACCCATAAAAATCAAATTACATAGCCACAGACACAGTCATGTATTAATTCTGCAATAAATAGTGGAACTCTTTTCCCTGCAGTCCATTAAGTTCATAAAAACGATGATATTCCCCCTCCGAGACCTCCTCTGTTATTAGACCACAAAAACCAGACAGACAGTCTTTTGCCACACTCACCGCTGAACTACACACACTCACACTGTACACATAAAAATATGGAAAAACACACATTTGGATGCCACAAACTCACATACGAACATATTCAGGCCCACAAAAGCGCGCGCACACACACACACACACACACACACACACTCTCTCTCTCCTATGAGTTTTACAAGAGAGTAGTTACACCCCAACTTTCCCTCATCTTTCCAAGCTGGAAGATGTATGCGCGACACCATGCAGAGGTGTCTCCTCTGAGTCGCTGCGCGTCTTATTAAGAAAGTGTGTGTGTCACTAACACTTCAAAACAAACTTAGCAACAGTTCTTGGTAAACATATCAATATGAGCCCCAGAGGAGCAATGTGACTGTAAGTGAGTTAGCACAGGAACACATTAGAATCAGTTTGGTAACACATTTTTTTAATAGAGGCTGATTATATGAGTGGATTTTTAGTTTCCTATTTGTGTGGATACAAGTTCAGCGAGGATGAAAAGATGCAGCCTCAGTTTTAATATTCCTGGATAGCAATAAAAGGAAGCATCATCCATATAAATCACACACAGCAGTGAATCGCAGCATCTAAATTTGGCTGGGAGAATCATGTGATGTGATGAAGGTTAGACCTAAATCAGACGGTGATGTAATCTCCTCTCTGCCTGGGCAGTCTTCTTCTTCTTCTTTTTCTTTTTTCTTTAGGAGGTTCAAACAGGGTCAAGTCCGTCGTAAGTCAGCGCAGGGTACTGGTGGAGATATTTGGGATGATTAAATGCGCCTGTGTGAGCATTTCCAGTGTCAAGCAGATTATGTACGAGTGAAAGAGAGAGTGTGAAGCGCGATGTAAGGGGAAGTGACTGAAACTTGAGGATCCCTCTTGGACAGCAGCTCAGCTGCAGAGGGACGTGAACTTGATTCCTACCCTGGACTGACGACCCCACGTACACCACCACCACCACCCCACTGCCAACTGTGCCCACTTTCCCTGCTCTACTGCCTCAGGCTCAGATGAATCTTTATCCTCTCAACTGTTATGCATCAACATTTATTTTAAAGGAGAATTATTATGCTTTTTCATCTTTTCTGACCTATGGATGTTGTTACAATGTCAGACACTCGTGTGAAACGATGCCAAAGAGTCACATTGTGAGGTACATGCATTTGGACGTGAGCTCTGTAGGCAGCTTCAGTTGGCTCTGCATGTTGTGTTTTACAGTGTTTTTTTTAACAGTGTTTTTCCAGTGATGTTAATGCGTGCTGGACCTCCTTACATGGCCATGCCAGCAAGTGCACACAGGGCTGTGCCTGCACCCTCCCCCACTCTGTTCAGACACCACTGCGCTCTGCCCCCTGCTTGAGGGATTACTCAGTATGTTTACACGACGCAAGAGGAAACCAGTTTACTGTGCTTGTCCAGCTAAGACCGGAACTTTAAATTGCATGTAAACATTTTAGTCTGGCTGAAATCGAGCTAAATCAAATTTCTCAAAGTCAAGCTAACACACCCAGATAATGCGATTGGAAGTCGAATTACTCCTGCAAGTATACGCCTCAGCCAGACCCGGGCGGGCCTAAGCAATCTCAGCATGCTCGATAGCCCCTGCCGCGGTCTTTGACCCAGAACTCAAACGGTACAAATTTGTAGAAGAAAGTCGGTGCAAAAAACAAAAATCCTGTAAGCACGAGGGGAAGCATGTATCGAATTTGTACCAAAAGTAAAATGTAGATATTAAGTGTATAATGCAGTAAAGTTGTCCATGTTTTCACTGTTCGACAAGGATTTCGCTAGCCACAACTTGTTTGTAGCTTGCTTGGCTAACCGGAAGAAAGTCAAATAGCAACCAGCTGAACAGGGTATATCGCTGCCTATCGTAGCAGAGTCAGACAATAAATCAATTCTTTCTCATTGATGTATACCGGGACAAGGACAGTAGTCCAATTAAATGCTAGCTATGACCATAGCTCTACTTACCTGTGCATGTAAACTTACTGATTGTCAGCACCATATTCGAGATGGCTCAAATAAAGTGTTTTTTGGGTGAATGAAGGAAAGTTTAACTTTGTTAAACTGACAGAAGTTGATAGCATTTCTGTTTCTTGTGGACTTATTCGGTGTGGATTTATTTACTTCCTCAACAAGCACATGAGCTGAATTAACGGCTAAACTGCTGCTAAAGGACCTCACGTTTCTTTGTTGAGTGAGAAGTGCAAGCTGTAAGTAACATTTTATCAGTGTCCTAGCTGTGTTTATTTTGCGTCAGTAAAGGGGTTGTGAGTACAGCTGAGTGCGGAGGTGCGCATGAGGGAACGGGAAGGAGTAACCGACACAGACCATTTTGAAAAAAAGGGAGAAAATAAAAGGAAGAGAGAGGACGCGAGTTACGGTTTTCTAAAGATCTACAGACTGACTAGATCGGTCAGTTGTGTTTGGCTGCTCTATAGGAGTCCTAAAGCAAAATGAAAGACCTGAAAATTAGTATAACAGCTCTCCTTTAATATAGCGTAAATGCAGGAAGCTTTATTGCTTAGAGGTAACGTCGTCTTTCTACAAAAAGGTTCAACTGACCTAATGTGAGATAATCATTCATCCTTTGTCTTACAGCCAAAGGGGCTCCTTATCTCATAAGTGTTTTATGTCTTCTTAAGTCTGCAAGTCTCATTCTGCAACCCACTCATCCACATCTCCCATCTCCGTTTTTTCTTTTATTCAATTCAGATTTCTTCCCCTCTCTGTCCTCTTCTTCCCAGTGTGGACTGAGTCCAGGTTGGGAGGCTCAGGGCCACGTCTCAGCTCCTCAGGGTGCTGTTTCCTCATCTCCTCTTCTCCCCTTCACCTCCATTTCCATCTCAATCGCAGCAAGCGCAGCTAACCTCAATCTTCCTGTCCTGTCTGGAGCGTTGCAGCGTCACAAGAGTTATGGACTGAAAGCACCATCCATCCAACGCGCTCCAGTCTGAACTGTTCTGAAATATGTGTTTTGATTGTGGTTCGGCTTTTTCATCACGAAAAAGATGAAGACTGAGTGGAAAGATAGATGACGTGACACATTTTTTACTCAGAGCTACATGTTAGGTTGTTACATGACCTTGGATTTTTTTTTTTGTCGTTGTTGTTTTATGGTTTTCTCCCACTAGTTCCTCTCTATGGACTTAAAAATATCATGGGAGAAAACTTTATTTTTCTGAAGGGAAAAAAAAAATCTAAAAAAGCACAAGTTTCATATTTTAAAAAGTTATAAAACATCATAAGTACAAATTACACAATAAAAGGCAGCTGAAAGAGGTCAAATTTGTTTGAACATGCTGCTCTTCACAGGTGTTTTCACTTATTCTGGCTGATTAGACCTCTGCTCTAAGCTGGGAGGGGCTGTGCTCGGAATACTGTTATGTCACTAGACTTGATGAACCAATGAGAATGATTCTAAGAGTTGCTGTAACTCGTCCTCTCTTAAGAGATGCAATGAAACGCACAGGAGAGCCAAGTTCAGACTGTGTGCATTTCCACAGTTCTGAGAACAGATCTGATGAAGCATGTTAAGTGAAAACACCTGCGTGGGTTTGAAAAGGCTTTACGTACAAAGTATAGTGGTTTTATAGAAATGCACATTTTTCATCCGCTTATTCAGAGCCTCCCAATAGCAACCCGTTTGAAGTACTGAGGAGAATCATTTTTTTTATTTTTATGAATTCAAAGTTACATAAAAACTTCGGAAGCTTAAACAAAATACAGGCAGTCAAAGTCTTTTTGGAGTGGATAATCAGGACACTGAGGGATTAAGGTTCTGGTCACATGTGCTTGATAAAAGTTCTTGATCTTGTACTGTCACTACCTGATAATCTTACAGGCTGACACCTGTTTATTTCTTTTATCGGACTAAAGGCTGTTACACACCAGGAGCGACACACATACATGACATGATAATGCATAATACTTGTAAGCAAAAATGCCTGCCCCTGGAGTCACAAAAAAACAGTATTTGCCGGGTTGCCAAGGTTGTCTTGTTGGAACATTCCTTTTATTTACTATTGCAGAGTTTTCAATAACAATGTTTTTCGTCGGCTAGTGCCTAAAAAATTCCTCTCAATACATGGTGCTGGCCATGCAAACTTCCACTCTACAGTGGGGGACCGATAGGACGTTCGTTCAGCACAACCACCGTGATTGGTTGATGCCTTTGTTCGCATGTGAAGGCTCGGAAAAATCAACCTCCATTTGAAAAATAAAAGGGTCACTTTTTTGCAGCGTGGTCTTCGCGTTCTGTGTAAAAAAATTCTTATGCCCAATCAGCAGTTCAAAAAAATATTACTGACGTGCAACTTACTCGCATTAAAAAACTCATCCAGTGTGTGAAGGCCTCAAGGCAGCCATACCTTACCTTGTCTCCAAAGAAATGAAACACTCAAAAAGGATGATAATGAGCTGTGAAATTCGAGTTTTGAGACCTTCACATTTAAACACATACTCATAAAATACAGAACTATGCTAAAAATCAGCATTTAAACATTAATCTCTTTCACTCAGACATTCCAACTGTTCCCTTCTGCCAAATCATCCTTTTTACACGGACATTGATTTGACTCTGTTAAAAAATGATACTTCACCGCAAAATTCTGTTTAGTATATCATATGAATTTTCATTCACTTACAAGTTTGGGATAACTTCATAGTTTTTTTTTAAGGAAAAGAACACCGGGATAAGCAAACAAAAATGGCTGAGAGAGGAGTTTTTGCAGTTTTTGGCAGAATCATATTTATTCAAGTCGGAGTTCACCGACGTTAAAAATAACCGTAAAACGCCACACAAACATTGAATCGAATGTGTTGGATTTAGTGTCTTTTAGTGAAAACGAAGTGTTTTGAATGTACTAAGCATATGACACGGTAAAGAGGATGTGGATTATGCCACACAAAGCTGCTGATAGTTTTGGATGGATGTTTTTAGATAGTCTTGAGGTTTTCAAACTTTATCTTCAAAGGCTGCCAGCAAACGCAGCAAAAGTGAGCGGCTCGCAATTTTGGAAACAGTCCGTTTACGTGGAAGAATGCCAGAAGGAAAAAATAAATCTTCAGTTCAAGACATCTAAGGGTGAGCGTTCATATACTAAACAGAATTTTGAGGTTAAGTATCACTTTAAAGAAGAAAAATGCCCTTCCCATTATACAAAATGGTGAGGTGAGAGGTAGGTGCAACATTTCCACCTTAAAAAGTCTGTGTTAAAGGGACTATTGGCATCACTACGACTTAAGATCATGGCCTCTATCTGTTTCTTTTTCTCTCTCTCGTGTTTTACGGTCCGATTTCTCTGGGGTTGCTTTTCTTTCCCTTATTCGTCTTGTTTTCAGGCCGCTCCCTTTCCCTCTTTCTCTCCTTTTCCTGCGCCTCTCTCTCCCTCTCTCTCTTTTAAACCACTTCAGGCCTCAACTCTCATGAGGTCACACAGCTGCAGGGGCCCATACCCAAGAACTGGCCCCCTCTCATCCCTGCGCTCTTCTCCCTTGGTTGTCTGTTTCTCCCCTGATGCTCATCCAAGCTGAAACAAAACCATTAAAGTCTGCAATGGTATGATTTTCACTGGTTGTAGGGCTTGAGAAGTCTGATAATGAGACCTTTGAGAAACAACAATGCAGAATTACTGGATTGAGGAACGCTAATTTAATGCTTTAATAGCAATGTAAAGAAAAATGACTGTCCTCATTTCACTCCATCCATTCTTATTTGTTTGGCTCACTTTTCTTCTCTGCTCTGCTGCGCAGGTGGGGGTGTGAACTGCAGGTAAGCTTACCTTTGTGGAATCTAACAAGAATGTGCCTTTGGGTAAACCTGAGCTGCCATTCTGGCCACGTATTCACTCACTCATCCATCTGTCAATCAATCAGTCCATCCATCCATCCATCCATCCATCCATCCATCCATCCATCCCTTCGTCCACCCGCCATCCCTCTCTCTTTCCCATAGCAGCAAATAATCCCCTGCACCTGCAAAAGCTCCGCACACTGCAGCCTGCCAAGAGTAGAGCGTGTGACCTTGCCTCCATGACCACAGAGTCTGGGAGAAAGAGAGAGAAATGTCGAGAGAGAGACAGAGAGGGTTGTCGGTAGAGGGGGATGATGAAAGAGCGAGAAAAAGCGAGAAAGAGGGAGGGAGACAAAGAAAGAGAGAGAGAGAGGGGGAGAGAGAGAGAAAAGTGCAGTTAGTGGAGATATCAGACACATTGAAAACACATTGTGAACCTTGGTCTGGTCTGGGGTCCAGTCCCGCGGCTGGGAACCGGCCTGTCCGGCTATTTTTGTTTTGCCTTTTCTCCCTCATGATGTCATGCTACTTGTTTCCCAAGAACTGGGACGGGACAAGAGGGAGGCAAGAGGATATGCTGCAGCGCTCCCACTCCAACATGCTTTACACATTCTGTCTGGATGCCATCATGGCCAAGTACAGTAGGTCAACACATACTCACATATCAACACATTATTTTATCAATTAACATTTATGTATCGAAGCACTAAATTACAAAAAAATAGTAGACTTATTCCAAAATACAATATACACCAGGGGTCTCAAACTCAAGTTACAGTGGGGTCACTGGCCAGGTCGTTCTGTCCAACTGGGACCACTTGAACACCCGGAAAAAAGAAAAACTTGAACAACATGCGCTCATGCACTTTTTTGCATGTTAAGTGATGTAATGGTGCTTGAGATAATATTTCTGGACAGCTACTCCCTGTAGCATCCACTGATAGAAGCAGCAATGGACAACATATCTGTAAGATAATTAGCCGTCCACCTGTTTTGAAACTGCTCCACGGCAATTTGTGTTTTAGGTTTGGAAAAATGCATTTTAGTGTCAGGCCAGATCATTAAGAGTGCTGCTGATAAAACTCTTTATGTCGACTGTTCAGTTCAATCCAGTATTTTAGATTCTGAAAAAAAAAAAATCACCAAATTCTTTTGCCTTGCCAAACATTACAACACTCCAATAAAAAAAAACTGTTACAGCACCACAATAAATCATATCTTCATGACTTTTAAAATGAGTAAACGTGGCAAAATAGCATTTCGCATTAATGTTCAACAATGAAATGACAGAGACTGCAGCTTGTGACTTTCAGTTAAAGTAAATAGATCCACCTCTTCAAAGTAAATTTTTCTTTTGACGAATATTAAATATAATTACTCACAGAATGCAACAGTGAAACAAATACACAAATGTAAAATAACGGAATAAATATACTACATCAAAAGGTTGGTCGGAAAAATCATTGTCCTTCTAGAGTGAATCTATTGTTTGCATCATATTTTTGTTCAAATGTATCGTTACACCCTTAATAGATAAATACATAGATGGATGGACGGAGATAGATAAATAGATAGAAAGAGAGATAGAGAGAGAGAGAGAGGAACGTTATTTTACAGTAATGACAAAGGGGATCACACCTGTTTGGAGGTTCTACAGGTCAAGCTACAGTAAAGAGATTTCAGCAGCCTTTGCACATGCAAAATTCCAGTTTAATGCGTTTTCACTGTCTTTGCTTTTCATTTTTTCTGAGAACCCTCACATCACAGGACTGCTTGCCCAGATGCAACTAGCTACTGAGTGAAACCACCTGATATTTTGTTTAAAGAATGAGCTCCCTAAAAGCGATGAGAAGGCCCGACTATGCAACAATGGTCTTTGAATAAAATGCATGTGGACAGCTGGGCTGCCTCGGGCGTTGCGAGGTATGATTACTTCTCAGGGAGAGCAATTGAGCAACAGCATGGAGCGATTACTAATATTTTCTTTGTCCATTCCCCCCCCCTGCGTGTTTAATCTGTTGCATGTTACTCTGCTCCCATCTCACACACGTGTGGACATCGCACAAACCATGTGTAAATGCACATCACATGCAAACACAAACAAGTAAACTCTGAAAAAGACAGAAAGGGGAAGAGGTGGCAGACACTGTGTAGGAGCGCAGATTGTCATGTGTATTCCATTAGAGGGCAGATTAAAAAAAGAGATTTTGTTTTCCACTTCAAAGGCCTTACACTGGGGGATTCCTCGGTCTCTCTCCTTTTCCGAGTCTCTCCACCCCTTCCTCTTTGTTTCATGAATAAATAATAGGAGGTAGACCTGGGAAAACAAACTTTTTGACCTTTTAACCTTTATGTCAGGGCCACAGTTTGCACCTGGACCACTTCCCACAGGAAAGAGGTTTTAGGTCTGCGTGCATGTGAGTGTTGTGAGCATTTTTATTTTCACGAGTGCAATGAAAGACAACATTTGAGCGCATCTCAGTGGCTACGACTGATTTCCCATCATGCCTATGAAACTAAATTCCTTGAATGTTTTGTGGCTCTTTCTTGGTGTTCAGTCGTAACACAGAAGTGTTACACCCTTCTGTTTTGCTGATGGTATTTTGGAGGTCAGAGCAGATGCAGTAAATTGAACTTGCTGTTGGGAAAAACAACTCAGGGTGAGACCACAATATTGTGAAATTAACGTGTGAAGCAACAGTGATAATTGTTGGTTCGAACTGATGAGAAAAAAAACCCCAAAACTCATTAAGAAATATCCTGTGACTTTCCAATAAATTTATGATTTTCTCAGACTTCTCCTGCCAGTGAAGTGCTTCTGTATAGGCCTGCTGCCCAATAAATCGATCTTAAATCAACAATCAAATTCATTTGTTTGGACAATTTAAAAATTGAAAATCGTGAAAATTGATTTTCCCTTTAACCAGGGTAAATACAGTAGCCTACAGCTCTCTCTCTCTCTCTCAGCTCTGGGCTCTTATCTTTTATGAGTGAGGTTTGGTGAAAGTTAGGCTGGCACTTTATTTATCCCAAAATGGAGGATTCATCATTTGTTCATTTGTTTGGTCAAACTTTTTTTTTTTAAAGCTTTAGTTTGGTTAAAGCTAGGTTTGCACTTTATTCCCAACAAGGATATTCGTGTTTGTTTGAAATAAAAACAACATTTTTGAAATCATTTCTTTGTTTTTTATAGTTTAAAAAAAAATCAATTGAAACTGGAAATTGAATGTGGTATGAAAAAAATCAGGCCATGTCACCCAACCCTATTTCTATATTCTTGAAATTCAAGGACGCATCGAATGTGTAACTCGAGGCCTTCTGTGAAAGGATTTGTCTATTAACTCCTCTTCCAACGGGCCTATAGCAGTCATATGGTTGTTTGGTTTTCTCTCCCTCCTTCCCTCCTTCTGACTCTCTCACTGACAGCTGTGCTGGCTCGGCGTGAATTAAAAAGAAAAAGGCCATAACGCAGCACATTACGATCCCACAAAGCACATGGAAGATTGTGCCACACACATGCACACTCTCAAATTCCTTCACTCTGGCATTTTTCAAACTAAATCACATTATTCTTGTTTATTAAAGCCTGGAACATCTTGGTGGTCACTCTAAAGGAATGGCAGTAAAAACTTGTTGCGAGTATCAACCTCTTCTCTTTCTTCCACGACAAGTCAGCTAGTTTCTGCTAGTGTAAGTAAGGAAATGCCTCATTAGCTATTCGAAGCACCATGTAGATATTGAGGATACATCTTTGAGGACTGGGTGTAGGGAGCCAATGGATGGAGAAGAAGAGGAG
>JAQLOL010000012.1:24613093-24623578 GCA_029783665.1 Naso thynnoides | reverse complement strand
GGTCCAGATTCCAGCAGCTCAGCTCTCCACCAACGGACGTGTCCAGATGGCCTGGAGAGAGAGGGCCTTTGACTGGGGGACAAAGAGACACTTGTGGACGACAAAAACTAACTCTCACAAACGCACAGTAACACACACACACACACACAGCTGTGCGGCGTATTGTTCGTCTTAGCTCGGTCGTTAGCTCCTAACATTGATGGAATGTTTGACTGTCCGCCTCTCGCGCCCTTGAGACATGATGTCACTCAGACAAAATGCCGTCTTTTCAAAGAGGAACAGATTTTTAAGCATTCGAGATCATACAATGCAAGGAGAGAGAAACATGGAAGAGTAAGACAGATTTTAAGAAAGCTAAATGAAAAAGACTGAAAATGTAAGTGATAAGTCTTAGGCCGGTTTGGTAGTCATGACAACCCATTAAAAAACAGGGACGCAAAGTCCCGTTTTTGCCTGCCATGATGATACAGGGGAATGCAGAGGGTGAGCCGGCTGTAAATGTGTCAGAGTGTAAGCACACATAACTTTACCAAGATTTATCAGTGGCAGTAATTACTGTAAATAATGTTAGTGAGGAATGATGGTGAGTGGAGGTGATGAAGAGGGAATAAAATAGATGCATAATAAAGTCAGAGAGGAAATTAAGTCAGTTAGGGAAACATTTGTGGAAAAATCTGACACAAACCTTTAAATATTCCCAGAGCGGAAACTGCACCAGCGAGAACGGGATCTGTAAGACAAGGAGAAAGAGTCTGAATCATCAGGATTATCTCGGCATTAGTTTTGATTTTCTTCAGGTTCAAGTTTCATCATTAACCTCCAATCTTCTGCACTTGTCATTCCTGCCACTTTCCCCTGTTTTTCTCTCTGTAGTCTGACTGCTGCTGTGTTCTTTCTCACTGCTGATGATTAATGAATGAGACGAAGCTGTGGTCTGGCAGTCCTGAATGGATAGATGGATGGATGAACGGATGAATCAAACTTGGAAAGAGGAACAGAGGGATGGAGGGAGGGCTCTAATGTGATGGTTGGAGTGTGAGTTTTGCCACTGGAAACACTAAATCGCCCCGGGCAGGAAGCTCCAGCGGGAGGAAAATCAATGGCAGTGCCGAGGTAACGGGGCAAATGACACACATTTAGACCACACACACATGCGCAGACACACACACACACACACACCACACACATGTGTCCTGTCATCTTGCGCTGCAGGAATGGCAGAACGGGACAGGAAGGAAGAGAAGGAACAAAAACAAAACCAAAGAGAGAAATAAATAAAGTGACACTGGGTCGAGTCATCAGTCTTTGATCACAGAAACAAATGGATCATTCATCATTCAGCGCCGCCCCCTCCAACATCCTCCATCATACTACGTTACATTGGTAAAAAAATAAAACCGGACGGACCCAACTCTTACTCAGCCAGAGCTCAAAGACAATACATGAACTGTGTTTATGCCACTTAATGAGCTTTGAAGCACTTAGTCCAACTGAACTGACCTCATATAAACACCCAGTCTGAAGTAAATTAACTTAAAGAGTATCTGCTGCATCTGCTTTCAGAGAGCTGCATATAAAACTTTCGAAGATCTTCATAATAACAGAGTTTTATTAAAGGCCGCTTTAAAAACAAAAGTGAGGACATAAAGCTGTCAGAACGAGTGTAAATTGAACCGAGCCCAGCTAATGAAGCCTCTTTAATAAATAAAAGACTTGATGTCCAATTGTATATAATTAATTATTACAAATAAACAGGTTACTCAGTCAATGAGTGCAATGTGCGCTAAGAGGAGATTTTTTTTTTTTTAAAGTCAATGTATTATCTGATTAACAAACACTATTGTATATATTTATAATAATAATTACACATATATTACATGTATATTAATATACAGTATAATAGAGACAGCCAGCTAGCTAAGTAGCAGGCTAGGTGGGTGGCCGGCAGCTGGCTACACTGGAAGAATGGCTGGATGGATGGATGGATGGATGGATGGATGGATGGATGGATGGATGGACGGATGGACGGATGGATGGATGGATGTTTGATGCTCCCACGTTGATAAGAGTACAAAAACTAAATAATAAATAGTAAAAATAGAAAAATATACCTTAAAGGTACATTTAGAACAGATAAAGAATGTGCGATTAATTTGCAAATATCTCAAGTTAACTATTTGCAATCATGTGATCAATCATAATTAAATATTTTAATCAACTGAAAGTCAGAATTTTTGCCATTTGAGTCTACTGTGTGTATCAGGGCAGTTAGGACCTTTTAGTATTGTAGTAATACGTAAATATATACATTAAAAAATAAATAATGACCTGTTCAAAACTAACCCTTGAATAGTTTGAATGCTTACAAGCAGAAAAATTGGGGCTTGGGAAATCAAAAACAGAGGCCTGATACTACAGTGTTTGCATTTTTTTCCAACAGCAAACTTTATTTTCGTTAGAAAAGGGATTTTTAAATAACGATTACTTTGATAAATGTAACACTGTTTAATGCACGTTGCGCTGAGGTTGCTAGAGAGTAAACATCCCCAAACAAAACAAAGAGGAAAGAGCTACTATTGTTTCTCTAAATTCTGATGTGCGTAGCTGAAACTTGGCTTCCACACACTGGACATTCCTGTCCTGAGCAGATGTTTTCCTAGTGCAACCTGGAACAACATTTAAAAACGACTTAGTAAAAAACATGCCCCTCACCTCTGGAAGTAATGCTATGATAGTGCAGTTACTAACATTTATAATGTAGATGAGAGCAGATAAATCCAGCCCAATTAAACATCTGATATTGCTTGATAAAGTCAGTCTGGTACATGGAGCTAACAGAAATGTTCCAGTGGAAACTCGTCGTGCCCCTCCAGCCTACCCAGGCAGACAGAAGCAAATCCTTTCAGTCCTTTGAGATGATCTAAAAACTTCATTCAATGTAGGTCTGGTATTTATCCCACTGAAAGTGGAGTGCTGAAGAGGGAATCCACCTCTGTTTTCCAACTATAGACAGATGAGAGAGCTTTCAAAAGGAATAAATGTGCACCTGTCTTTTATTACCACCCGATGAGATCTGCTTTTTTCCAGGCCAGGAAGAGAGAGAGACAGAGGGAATGTAGGGAGGGTGTTGGAGTAATAGCTCCTATTGCTAAATGTAAGCAGAGCATTCTGTACCGGTATAAGGCAAAATAAATTGAAAGTGGCAGTAAGTAAACCTATGTCCTGACTCACTGCATACATGGGAACTTCTGGACTATTTGGACAAACTTGCTCACACAATTTTAAAGAGACTTCAAAGCTGTAAGCAAATACAGTATAGAGACATTACAGTATGGATTTAATTACATCTGAAAGCCATGGACATGGAAGCGTTTCACAAGAAAAACAGAATGCTTCTCTTTTTTTTCCAATAATGGTCATCTTTGTAGTAGAGATGTTCCGAATACCATTTGGTCCTTCCAGATACCGATTCCGATACCCAAGCTGATCTGATACAAGCCCATAAAAATAACAGTTCCTTTGAAACGCAAGGTAATCAGTAAAATTAAAAGATTAAAATAGAACACTACAGAACTAAAGTCGACGAAAATCTAACTGCTTACACGACTCTAACTGAGCTAACTGGGAAGCAATCTCGGAACCCATCGGCTGCATTCGCCGTCTGACTTCCAGCAGACGGCGATACAGCCTCTGGGGGTTACCTCCATTATTCTTGGGCTTCCGCTGGAGGAGGCGAATTTCCACGTCCGACTTCGTTCTCCGCATGCCGCTCACTGTTTACAGTCCAACTGTTTACAGTCTGACGCAAAAATGGAGTAGGAGTTGAGAGATGACATCTACCAGCGGATCTGATCACAAGTAGCCAGTTTACATGCCATTAACAGTTAATAGTCTGCCGTTAATTACGCAGACTACAAAGGACTACAACTGGAAACCAGGGCTTTTCCGATACCAAGATCGCCCTACCTTGCCTACAGACTCTACATTCAGTGAACATAGAGTCTGTTTATAGAGACTAACTGGGAAGTAGCTGGATACCATTAAGCAGCTATTAAAAGGGGAAGCACTATGGCTTAGTTGTTAGCACCGATGCCTCATAGCAAGAGTGCCCTGGGTTCGAAACCAGGTCTGCTCAACAAACATCAAGAGGGTCCTGGGAGATTGATACCAGGCTGGTGTAGGACCTTTCTGGTTGGGGTTTGCATGTTCTCCCCGTGTCTGCATGGGTTCTCTCCGGGTACTCCAGCCTCCTTCCACAGTACAAAGACATGCAGGTGCTCCGGTGACTCTAAACTGCTCATAGGTGGGAATGTGAGCACGAATGTTCGCCTATGTATGTCAGCCCTGCGATGAACTGGCGACTTGTCCAGGGTGTACCCTGTCCTCACTATAAGGATAAGCAGTTATGGACAAAATGAATGACCGAATGAAGGTATAAATCACATGGTGTCAGATTGGTGGACGAACTGGCATACTTGCCCAATATCAGCATTTTCGGCAGTATTGAAGGCATTTTCTGATAGACAACTCCACTTTGTAGCACTGGATACACCTTTTGAAAGGTTCCTTAAAATCTGTAGGTAATGCTTTACAATATTAAAGTTTTATTGTATTAAATCCATGTTCTATCTGATACATTTTAGTAAAAGAAAAGTACTAATGTCAAAATAGAGCTGTATCCTGTGCACATATATAACTGAAGGAACTTTATGGCCCACTGTGACGAGTGTAGAGAGAAAGGGAGAGAAGGACAGATGAGTTCTGCAGAGGAGCTGGTAAGACCGATCCACCAATGATTTACGACGTGGTTAGATGCCCCTGGCATGCTGCGCTTGCTCTGTGTGTGTGTGCATGTGTGTGTGTGTGTTCATGTGTGGGCAGAGATGGAACGTTTGAAAACCACATGCGGTCTGATTAAAATTGATAAGCCATTTATAGTTAAGGGAAAGCTGAGGGTGCGCATACGTACACACACATACTTGAAGCATGTATGAACCTGAGCAGATGTGGCATATGGCAGAGTCCAGCTGCGTGTTTGTTTATTTGAGTTATTAATCAGATTTACAGCAAGGAGGAAATGTGGACTAATCACGGCAGAGTCGCTTTTTTTTCCCAGTTGCAAAGAAATCTCATCTGATCTCACATCAACAAGCTCCAACCTACCAAAGCAATACTTTAACTTGGTGCTGGTGAGGTGATGGAGGGAGACGACAGACGTTATAAATCTCCCAGATGAATGAGACTTGACGACAGGGACGGACAGAAAGAGAAGTGATGAAAAAAGGGGATCGGACAAGTAATCTGTCTCTCCCTCCTTTCTTTGTCCTGTCGTCAAGCAGTGCATCATCCCACTGTGAACATCTCAAATCGAAAAGTAAGCCTTTTCATTTCCTATCAAGCCAAGCGACGCATGCAGTGTGTTAAGTACTGTGGAATTTTCACCACTACTGCAATTCTTTTGTGTCTGCTCTGACATGCACGAAAAAGACAATCAAGATTTCTCAAAAACAGCCCCCGGGAGCAGGGTTTTGTTTTTGTTTTCTTTTCTTTTTTTGTTGTTGATGTTTTTTTTGCTTTTGCTAACCTCAGAGATAGACTTTTAAATTGCACCTGAAAGACAAAATATTGCTCAATTCCTTCTGTCCCTGTTGTATTGAGTGATAAAAGATCATTTGAACCCACAGACGAATTGCTAAGGGAGCTAGAAACCTTTTCAGTGATTTGTAGATTTCATCTCTTCAAGGCTGAAAAAGGACTTCCAGGGCTCACTTTAGAGCTGCTTTTATTTTGAAATTCCTTCTACCCATTTATGGATATATTCTTTAAAATAAGTTTAAACCCGAACATATTTATAAGCAAAAGCCAAACCCTCACACAACATATCAGCATACAAAGTAACTCTAGAAGCAGCCAACATTTTTACCACATTAATATCATTATATAACATGCAGATATTGAACTGGATTCTGTGGGAACTGAACTCTTCCATCTCTGCCTGATTCCTTAGGCAAAACAGCTTATCTCTTCGCAACATCAGAGATATGAAAGTGCAGTTCTTAAGAAACGATGCGTGACAGTAATTATTCATTTGGATCATTGTGCAAGTGCCCTAAGGTGTAATAAACACTAATCCCAAACTGTGCTGCTGAAAAAATGTTTTTAAAAAAATCTTTCTTGCTAGACCAAGGAACAGATAATAATCTATCTAACTAAACATGACATTAAAAAAATAAAGCCCATCCCGCCACATCAGGGTTAATGCTCTCCTCTGTTTCGACGATTCTTGCCGATGACAAAAAAATTTCTTGTTTTGCATCGACCCAGTATTTTCTAATTCAGTTTTGTTCTTCAGATATGTTGTTTGGCTTATTAAAGGGTTTCTTTTTAATTCAAATATTAAATTGCTTCAACAGCCTCCGGCGTTTGTGATGACTCCTTAGTTTTATGCAACCTTTGGCCGTATTATGAACGTTTATTCCTGAAACGCTGCATTTGCGGCCAACTCGAGCTGACAGCACACAGAAATCTAACACTTTCTTTTGCCAGCATTCCATTTGCATTTACAGCTACCTGCCTACCAGCAGTCAAATACACTTCAATTTGATTTTCAAGTTGGTGGTTTTTGCTTTAAAACGTTGAAGACGTGAAACATTTTTGAGACTACATCTCCAGTGTGCTGCTATTCACGTTGTATCATCATCGGTGTGTCTCAGCTCTTCACCATGCCTCGTTAACTCTGTGGTAACACCAAAGATAGTCAATTACTAACACAAGATCACCCACTGTAAGCTGTGCCAGTGGTATCAAATGGTACACTTCCTGTCTCATAAGTGGACGGAGTCATGTCTCCCGTGGAGACAGTTAGGGAATCACCATCGCTCTGGAAGTGTTATAACGTCGTGTGAACAGATAAAAGCAGACGGATTTTGCATCGCATGACATTTGTTTGATGTTGGTTCAAAATTTTAATTAATAGTTTCACCTATAAGACCATTTAAATGTCCATTTTTGTCTGTTGCAAAGAAAGGCACGAAGCACCGGATCAGAATGTTGGCAACATACATGTCTTGGAAAAAAAAACCCAGCAGGTCCAATATGTGTGTTAATGACGATGGGACAAAAGAATTGATCATAACTTGTGATCACGTTCATTTCTCCTGCAAGAATGAATGGACGCAAGTCAGCGTCTAGTCTCCTAAAGGGGCAGGGCTGTGGTAAAACCCACGTGACACTGACACAGGAAATGAATGGTCAGTGAGAGGTCTCGCTTTCTATTAACCATCTCTGACAACACTACAGCTGCTGCTTCCGAATATCCAGGAGAAGGCGCTGCAGCACGCAAAACCTCCAAACAACCACACATGCACTCAGCAGAGGGCAGAGCAGTGTGCACGCTAGCAATCGTCCGCGTGCCTCACAGTTGAGTTCCACCTTTCTCATTTCGTCGTTACCTTATTAACTTGTAGAAAGAAGAATTTATTGAATCTACATGTTTTTGACATTTGTGAAACAATTATGACTCAAAAAACAGAAGAATCTTGATTCCCATGTTTTCCACACATCCCCTTTTTTCCACACATCCAGTGCCTAAGGACACTGTAAGGGACCTCCTGGTTGTAACTGCTTGCAGGTGCTGAACTTAAAGTCAAAAGACGACACTCTTTACCCATCAAGCCAGTGGGAGAACCATGGTTCTTATTACCAAAGTTACAAACTGGACCGCCACAAGTGTTGAGGGTACAGTTCGATCTGAGCTATTTCGTGGCAGACTAGCACACAGCCACGCAGACCGACTGGGTCATGCTATGTTAAGTTACTATGACGGCAGCCAGGCTGTATAAAAGTAACAGAGCAAGCTGCTGACCCTGCCTTATCCCCCTACCCTGTAAAATGCCTCAGCTACCATGGCCTGTTCAGCGCCATGAAGCCAAGCCAAGTCAAGCCAAACTGGCTCTCTGTGCGTGTGTGTGTGTGTGTAATGGCCACTGATCTACAGTCATTATGTTAACTGGAAAAAAACTACCAGACTTTATAAATCTCAGTACAATCGATGGAAAAGAGAAGTCTGTCAGCATCATGAGGACATAAACAGTCGGGATCCCTAAATTATATCATCAAACTTGTGAGGGCAAAGAAACAGCTTGTTTTCATCTCATCTTGTTTAAGTGCGCCATTTCACACCGACTTAATGTGTAGCTGTTATTTAAATGATCAGTTAGCAGAGCAAAACATAACCCTGAAGGCAGAGCGGCACTCACGTTTATGTCCACTGAAATGACTGTGGTTTCCCTCCGCCTGCCAAAACTTTACAAGCTCACTCAAATCCAGCTTGAGACAATCAGTACACTTGCATAGACACATGGGCTTCAAGCAAACCATAACAATGGTTGGTATGGTTGTTCTTTGATTATTCCATTTTAAAAAGGAATTTAAAAAACAAATACACAACGTGGCTATTTTGTTTTTCCATATTAAAATAAAAAGGGAAATACAGTAACAACTAAAACCAAATAATTAGCTTTTTTGTTTGTTTTTATTTCAGAATCAAAGTGAGAAAACTAAGAAATCATCTTGGTTTTGTTTTGTTTGTGTGATATTTGAATATTACCGTAATACAGGGGAATTCAGGGTGAGTCGTAAAATAACACCCTTTCAAAATAATATATTTATAATATATAAAATAACACCCTTCCAAAATAATATATTTCTAATACATGAACCCGTCTCTTGAATATGCCATAGAGCAACTGAAAGATCGATGTTGCCTTAATATCCAAATATCAAACAAAATATCCAAACACAAACAAAACAAAAGGTGATTTTTTTTCATTCTCTCATTGTTGTTTTTGTATTTTGTTTTGTGTTTCAAAACAGAAAAACAAAACAAAAAACACCTTTTTTTAATGAATTAATAAAATAATGAACTATAGGCGGATTGCAAACACACTGAGTGCATTCTTCACGTTGTATTATGGTCTGCGAGCACAACCTGTCAATTGACATAAAAATCTTGACACACTCATGTAGCAGAGGTTTAGGTGTTCATTTTTACAGCTATGCTGGCAGAGAGTTCTAGTAGCAATCAAGATCTGCTGGTCTGTGACTTTTGTCCAGAATTAGAAATCTCAACAAATAACACACAGATGGCCATAAAATTCTGTGGAAAGATTCATGGTCCCCAGAGGATGAATTCCTCTGATTCTGGTGATCCAGTGATTTTTCTAATTGCACCCGCAGGCTGACATGTCTGTTTCACAGTGAAGTGTCTTGACAGACATTGAATAGCTTAGCTACTGTATTCATTTTTTCAAGCAACTCAAAAAGCTGCAGTTCCTCTAAAGGCCACTTGAGGCTGAGATGTGGTTCACTCCTGACAGACCCCTGATTAAAATGCTCAACTTTACAGCAGAGATAAACATGTTTACACCCTGATACGAAAAAAGGTTTTGCTCTCAATGTTACATGTCCCCATTAATGACAACACTCTGTGTGTGTGCGTGTGAGTGTGTGTGTGTGTGCATGCCTATTAAGGCTTAAAGTTATGCACAATGAAGGGTATGATCACTGTAAGTGTTTGCCAGCCGTTATCCATGGGCTTCGCAAAGCGTGTCCTTCACAGCTCCACTTTTGTTCAAATATGGTCACATTTTGGCGAGGCAAAGCTTTAAAACAATAATCCTCAAATTATGGGTGACATCACAGTGGCTCTGTCCACTATTTATAATACAGTCCATGATTTCTCAAGATTCTCTGATTCAATCTTTTAAATGTGGGAATTTTCTGGGGTTTTTTTTTTTTGGTGAATGAGAGGGTGTAGTATAGGTCTGGCGGTAGGAACATCATGGGTTTTTTTTCCCCCATTTGCTCACATTATAAAGACCAAATTATAAGTACATTATTGAAAAATAATCAGCACATCAACTGAAAATTTCTCTCATCCATTGTAGCTAATAGGTGATTTTAACCCTAAGAATGAAGCCTGACCCTGTTTGACTCTGGACTAAAGCTTTGCTGAAATGATTCAGCAAGTCTCACCTGAATCTCCCTTTCAAACTATCTGGAATCTGTTTTTGGTGTCCACCCTTGAATTTCTAGACTTGTGATGCATCTGGATATCTAAATTATATCTTCCTCTTCCCTGTCTGCATTAAATCTCCATCAGATTATTCCCTTTCAATCTTCCGATCTATCTTCTCCACCCGACTGACCACTCATCTCTGAGGTCTTGCTAAGCCCCAAGAAAATAATACGGATCACGATTGGTCACCTCTGAGGTGAAAGATATACATATTCACCATTTCTTTGTTATTATGAAGCCAAACTATGGCCACAAAGTAAAAACTGTACTTCAGGAGCTCTGCAGCATCTGCTCCCAAAGCCCACAAACATCTGTGCATGCAGCTGGCCTCCAGGGACAAGATTCCACTGCTGGGAAACACATGACCAGCTCTCACACAGCTTTCCATCCCGCATGTGTATCTTGCG
>JAQLOL010000012.1:24581102-24610239 GCA_029783665.1 Naso thynnoides | reverse complement strand
AATAAAATGTAAAACATATATGCATACATAACATAAATATATATACATAAATAAAAGCAGTATGAAATAGAAAACACTTGATTTCAATTGAGCACTTCTATAAAAATGAGTCTTAAAAAGGGATTTAAAAGAAGTTACGCCTGATGTCCTCGAGTAGGTCGAGCCCATGATATTATGATATCAATCTCATCAACTTATTCCAGATTTTATTGCTGGTTTTTGAAATTCCAGACACAAATAACAGTATTTAAAAGAAACATTCTTCATTCTCTAAATCAGTCAAAACACAGTCGAGCAATCTCGAACCAAGCAGATCACAAACGTGTAACTCATTCTGCTCTGTTCTTGCCACCAGATGTGGAGCAAATGAGCGAAAGAGCAAATGATTCATGAGCCAGACGTCTGCTGGATCCTCCGTCAGTGTGTGATACTGACTGACCATTCCAAATCCATTTGGCCAAACCGCCTAAACCCAAGGATTTGGAATTCACCAAACGTACCATTTCAAATGAGACCATGTGTACTCACTCAAATTCATTTTGCATGGTAAATAAAAAATTGAACAATGGCTGCTTTTACATGCTGAAGTCTTCAAGTAATGAAACGGTGAGTCACCACAGAGTTCAGGTTCAGATCAGAGCAACAGTTTCGCTGTCCAGAGCCTTTGGAAGTGACTGTTTCTATGCTGCCTCAGCATTTCCCTTGTTCTCTGATGCTGTTTCTGTTGTAGTCAAGGACACTTTGTACACCTGAATTTTGTTTGCAAAAGTGTCCAATACTGTCCACTGACAGCTGGACAAAATACAAATTAGAGGAGCGGAGAGGACAGAAGAGTACAGCAGAGTAGAGTAGAGGAGAGAAGAGAAGAGGAGAGGAGAGGAAAGGAAAGGAAAGGAAAAGATTCTTTTAAGAGAAAGCAGATGCAAGTCGGACGGTGAAGCGATCAACAGCAGCCTTATTCAAAGTGAGGAATCACTATGGGACATGTTAAGATCAAAAGACACACATGAACATACACACACACACACACACACATTCACATACACACAAAAACACAAACATGTAAGAAAAAAAAAAAAGGGGTTGGCCAGGCGGAGCAGAGCCCCAAGTCTAAGTCCACATTTATTACCTGCTAATGCAACAGGGCTGCAAGCTGGATCCACTTGCCAGAGTCGTACAAGCACACACACAAACATCCAGACACACCCACATTCCATCTGCTGTGTGTCACAAAAGTATGACAAGGGACTGACAGTGGTGACAGGCTGATAATAAACAGACAGAGATGAGATTTTAATATGTTGAAAGTTGATAAAGTCATTAATCATAGCGCAGAGGCAGGTGGCTTTGGACACCTCTGTGCGTTACTGTGCCATGTGTTTAACTTCAGTCTTACAAAGTCACTGAGCCGGAAGGAGCCAGACCTGTTTGTCTGTCAGCTGAAGGACAATCTGGATGTAAATATGAAGGCAAAACACGCAGGAGCTTACACAAACAAAATAGAAAAACAATCACTTAAAATGTGCAGCTGAGCACAAGCTGGAGACGCACATACAAACACACACACACACACACACACACACACACACACAGGCGTGTTGCTGGTTAGTGACACCCTAATGAAGTCTGACAGATATGTGATAAGGACCCATGTTGCAATACCCTGCGTAAATGATGAGTGGGGGGCTGCAGATATTTCCCTAACATAACTCCTGCTGGATTATGAATAATCCTCAGGCCAGAGGATGAAAAAAATACTTTTTAAGAATCTTTTTTATATTAGTGTATATCATGAAATGAACAATTTTTAAAAAATAAAACAGATCTTCCCAGCAATAAACTGTGTTTCTTAGTCATAAATAACATTAATGCATGAAGAAAATAAAACAAAAACCTACACTTTGCCAACAATGATGTTATTTGTACTTTTTGTAAAAAGGAACCAGAATAATAGTCATTTCTTTAGTAACATCACTGTAAATTTGGAATTGAACATAACATTTAAACATCATTTGAAACATATTTATAGAGTTTATCTGCAAAAAAATGACTTATATCATTTGAATGCGACTTTATTATGTTATTGCTAATGTGATTTCAATTTGAGCATTTTTACTCACAGATGCAGTTGGGAATGTCCATATTTATTGATTTATAAGATATATTTACTCAAGCTTCAAGATACTATTTATCTATTTATTTATTTTGTCTGCTTTGTGGTTTGTTGTCTGTGTACTTTATTAAATTTGTTTAGACAATTTGACTTTTGTTTAAACAGTGAAATGTTCATTTTTATCAATACAGCTATGGCTGACAAAATAAACAAAAATACTATGGTCTTATCATCAAACTCGCTATCTTATCATCCAGTGTCTTGAAGGAATTAATCGCGGAAGCTTCTCTTTTGTCTGTTTTGGAAAATAGGAATGTGATTTATGGGCATGCAGTGTCTTCAACATTAAAAGCCCTGGACTCTTGTCTATCACACTCAGCTATGTTGCAATAACCGGTATCACGGTATATCACGGTATCAAAAGTCATACTGTACCATAGAAAGGTATGAGCTGCTCTTTTCTCCTACAGTTTCATTACACTTTTTTTGGTGACTGACAGGTTACGTTCACGTAATGTTTTCTCTAGCAGCAAACATGTCCCAACATGCCTCTCCCTCCTCCCGTAGCAGCAGCAGTCCTGTTCGGGCAGGTTGCTGCTGTGCTCCGCTGTTTCCAAATCTGACCTTTAACTCTGATTTATTTCAGCTAGACCGGACTTGGTGATTGTTTTGACTGTGAAAATACCAACGGACAGTTTTGGTGAGTTTCATCTGGTTTCTGTCCAGTTTGAATAAAGTGTGTTTCAGCACGTTAACAAGGCAAGCTCATTTCCGTTTGGTAAAGTCCACGTTAACTTAAAAGAGATAAACTGACCTGTCAGTCAAATGTAATGAACTGTTAACAAAATACAGTGACGAAAAAATAAAATATGAAAGCTGTGTGTCGTTTTCAGCTATTAACGGACAGATAACTATCATCCCATCCACATCATTTATCGGGGACGGGACTCGTTAACGTTACCAAGCCGCAGTGTTAAAGGGCTGCGGGTTTAAAGAGCAGGCTGCAGTCTCTTCCCGGCTTATTAGCGCAGGCACACGGAGCTTTTTTACGTTACAGACTCCACATGGTGAGAGGATCGACGTTAGCATTACTCAAGTTGGTGACAGCTACACTCGTTTCTGTGAGTGAAGTAAAAGCTTTGTGAGTATGAGGCCAAAACTTTATCCATACACCGGATCAGCAAGCTTGAAGTGTTTGTTGTCATTGCACTTATCTAAGGCGAGCTTGTTGAGCTGCAGGTATCATACAATGTTTACAAATGATATTGGAAAAAGAGAAAAGAATTTGTTCAATGGCAAAAAAAAAACCTGTAATTTACTTTTTTCCCCCCAAAATTGTACAATAAGACATTTTGGAGGCATTCACGCGCCAATACCGTGACACCGTGAAACTGTGATATTTTTGCCCAAGGTTATCATACCGTGATAAAATCATACCGTGACATGTCTATTCACACTGACTTCAGATTTATTACAGGTGCACGCTATAACACTCACCACTGTCTTTTATTGGCTATTGTTCATTTTTAAGGCACTTCCTGGTAAATTACCACGTTACATACTTTATTCCATATGTGAATCCCTATGCCACCCCTTCTCACGGGGGTTTTACGTGAGGTTCCTTACACTCGGACTGAGCTTGGTATGACTACTTTTTCAGCTGCTGAATTTGCTACAAAGCAACTTAAAATTGGCCTTTACCCCATTAATCAATCAATTTAAGGCCTTGATTAGAGACTTCTGCACATCTTCTTGTGTTTTTTTTATTTTACTGTTTCCACCTCTTGTTTATCTGTTGTAATTTTGATGCTTTTGAAATATTATTGCTATGTTGTTCACTCGGCCCCATTGAAAATGAGGGACCCCCTCAATGGGCCCTGAGTTTTAAATAAAGGTTTCAAATGAAATGAAATGAAAATATGATGCCTATAAAGGCTGTTTAGGTGTATAATCATCCAACTAACAGTTATATATACAATATTTTTGCCACTAGCGATCTCTCTAGCAAAACAAAAGACATAGTGTGATAACATTGTGAAGTAGCGTGCATGTATTGCATTTGTTTATTTTTATTGTTCATTTCAACAGCCACCATTTGCAGATGAAAATCTATCTGTCTGATTCCGGCATAAACGTTCTCAGATAAGGAAATGTATTAAAGTTTAATCCATTTTTTTTTTTCCTTTCTTACTCCCTGAGTCCTGTTACGTTGAAAGCTTGCATCTGGGCAGGGCGCCCCACTGGCTCAGCTGTTAAAGTGGATGCCCCATTTACAGAGGCTGTGCATCTGCTGTAGCGGCCATAGGTTCAAGTCAACTCTGTGACACTTACATATAAGAAAGACATTTTAATCGTGTGGTTTTAAAAACAACAACAACAACAACAACAACAACAACAAAGAAAAAACATCTAGCTACTGTTACTTTGGATGTGCTAACTTATCCAACTTGGCAGTATTGTCCCTGTTATCCCCGCATATTGGCCGTTAGCTTGTTTCCCTTTTATGGGCAGCTCTGTGTTATGTTTTTGAACACTGGACAAAAGTCATGCGTGTACAAATAAGCTAATGTCACACCTTGTTGCTGCAGTGACAACACTCATTACATGCGAGAGTGACGCTGCAAACACGTGGCTAAACATAGGAGCACAAGAGGAATTTGTCCGTGCAACGGTCCAGTAAGAGAGATGGAGAGTGTGTGTGTGTGTGTGTGTGTATGTGTGTTTGGAATTGGAGGGCAACTAAGCACCCCTCAGGGACAGAGGGGTTCAGGGCCTTTTAAATAAATAAACAAACACATAAATAAAGTCAATCGATAGAAGGAGCCTGATCTGACGCTGCGGGCCTGTGTTTTGCCTCTCACTTCATAGGAGAGGCCCGAGGGAGAGACAGAGGGAGAACTGAGGGGAGGTGGGGGGAACTGAGGGGACGAGAGCGCCAGAGAGAGAGAGAAGCATTGGATTATTTCTCTCTTGGTGGTTGTGTAGTGCTGGTTAGTGGAAGCCAAGGCCTGTTCTCCCTCTAACAGAAAACAGACCCCACTATGCTGCCTGAGTTCAAGCACACACATACACACACACACACACACTTCCACACACCTGTCTTTACACTCCCCTGAGGCACACTTCACACAAATCATATGCCTATCCAAACCTGAACCGATAACACATAGAGAGCATAACTCCCCATGTATTCTGTGCAGTTTCTCCGAACCTAAATTTGTCACAGATTAGGGGGTGTTGGAGGCGCTGCAGTTTGTGTGTATCCTGCAGCATGATTGAGCATACGTCCCATTTTGAGGCCTATTCTGTGTAACTGCGAGGAGTGTTCTGCCTTAAGTGACTAGAAATCACTCATCTCATTCTTTCCAGCTCCCTGGCGCAGTAAAAACTAGAATGAGAGCTGGTGCACTTGCTGAAGAATTTCATCTGACAGTTTTGAATGCCATAGGCAGCATAGAGTGTGTGTGTGTGTGTGTGTGTGTGTGTGTGTGTGTGTGTGTGTATCGATAATAAAATCGAAACTGAGGAGAAGTTTGAACGCCAGCATATCTCCCGTAAGCACATCAAATCACAGCTGGCCCAAGGTTGCCATAAGCCACTGCAGCTCTGCGAATGCAGCATAAGACAGTAATATTCCTGACAAATTAAGACTTGTTCTGAGATGGAGGGAGAGAGAGAGAGATAGAGAGAGAGAGGGAGCAAAGGAAAAGAGGGAGGAGAGGTGGTGGTGGTGGTGGTGGGGAAACAGTGTGCTGGCAACAATTCAAGAGAGCAATTCCATTGACATGAGAAAAATTCTTCCCAGAAACTCTTCATAATATTTATGTTGTGCTGGTGATTTTTTTCTTCCTCCCACCTGTGTGCAGCTTGTTGCTCCAAAATGGACACCTGATACAGCAGAACAGGCGATGGCGCAAAAGGAAAAACACAGGCTTCCTTATGAATAGACACCTGAGGCTTCTCGTTCTCCACAGTCTTCAATGAAAGGAAGTGAAATATACCCAACTGCTAATGCAGCACTATCGTGTAGCAAGAACTTTCACATGATATGTCAAGTTAAATGCCGAACATAATTAATGTGACTCGGGCTAGAGGCATGTAAGCATGTTTTATGAATGTAACGGTATAGTCTTTTTTTTTGCCTTATTGATAGGACTGCCGAAAAATGGGAAGGGATAGAGAGAGAGAGAGAGAGAGAGAGAGAGGGAATGACATGTTGCAAACGGACACAGGGTGGAATCGAACCAAGGCCACTGCTGCGAGGAAAGAGCCTCCGTGCATGAGGCGCCTGCTCTACCAACTGAGCTACCAGACATTTTTTATATTCTCATTATTGGGGTTCATGTAAGAAAAAGAAGCTGTGTTTAAAATGTAATTTATACCCTGGTCAGGGTGAATATTTAACTCTGATTGGCTGCAGGGTGTTCATTAAAAGTGATATACAACACCTAAGAAGTTTCAGTGCACTGGCTCAGCCTGTATCTGCATCGACTCAAATAATATTTTTACAGAATTATAAAAGAATTGTTCTTTTACAACCCTGTAGTCCTTAAGTGCCTCATCCACTGACCAACACAGGGTGGCGACTCTACATGCGGCTAGAAATACACTGCCCCTCTAATCACTTAAACTCTATATCATATTGGAGATAATCTCAGGTAACATTCAATATTCAATTCGCTACTTCAGGCTGTATGAATGTCCAGGCCACAGAACACATGGATCATCATTTGTTTGTAAAAAAAAAAAAAAAAAAGGTTGATACTGATTTGGGGACAGTGACGTAACTGGATAGCCAGCTTGTCTTGTTGTTAAACATAATATCAAATTTTTACTGTTTGTCAACAGTATGCGATGTTATGGTATTTACATCTTGCTAGCATAGTGTTAGCTTTACAAACTAATGTGATTGCAATGACTTTTCCAGGTATTAGTCAAACTCTCAGATATTACCAGGAAAATGGAGTTGTGGCTTGTGAAAAACTTAACATTTTCACTTCAAAACATAAATTAATGGTCTCTGCGAAGTCTGGACTCATACCGTGCTTTGCTGGGGATCTGAGAGTTTAATCCCTCCATGTTATTCATTAATTCTTGATAATAGGCACCAAGTAGGTCAATGTCCTTTATTTATAGGTTATACGTCAACCATTTTTGATTCAAAGCATGACAACAATGGAGATGTCAAGCAGCAACATCCAGGGCTAAAAATTAAAGCCAACACAGAGGTGCCAAAAACTGCAGTTCTTCAAACGGCCACTAGAGGCAGGCGATGAAAGTGAGTCAATTCCCATAGAGCCACATATTACAGAACCCAGCTTTGGACATAAACATGTTGACAGCTCGGTATAAAAAATAATTTGGTGTCTACAGCTAATTTCGCTGTTCATTCAAATGCACAAGGGTGAATTTTTATTTTACTCACTCATTTAAATTATGTTAAACTTGCAGCTGGTAACTTTTGCTAATGAGTTAACAAGCTAACGTTAGCTGTAGCACTCTCAGACCACATCACTGGCTAATAGCTGTCTATGGGTGTTATGACATTTTTTCAAATAGAGCAGAAAAAAGTTGTTGATGTTTACAAAATTACCAACTGCAGCTTTAATGCTCAAAGTTACGCATAATTAAGCTGCTAGCTGTCTGTCAGGCATCACAAACTAATGAGTAGCATTGTGTTTCCTCCCCAGCTCCACCCTCCCCAACCAAACATGGTGGCTTCTTGCTCAAAAAACCCATGATGGCGGCAACCACAATGCCAGTCTAAAGGGTTCAAAATATCACTTCACACACCAATGGGTGTCGTTACGGCGGCTCCGTCTAATATTTAATACACTGTCTGTGGGTGTGGTGTGACAAAGGATGCCCTGAGGGCCAACCAATTAGCTGGTGACAGGAAGAGAGATGTATGGCTGCCTGAGGATCTGGCTGAGGCTTAGAGTGAGACATAGGAGAGAATAGTGAGAGAAAATGTGTTTGTGCTGTCTGCCTGAGCACGGGAGAGGTCGGTGGTGCAGAATTTGTCCAACAACACAGCTGGTTGTGAAATGCGAAGGATACTAATAAATCCTAGTTTCTCACCAGCAAATGATTCTTGCAAAACCCTAATTGTTTGGTACCTGGAGCTTGAAGGGAAGCATGCTTCTGAACTTTAACTCTGTCTCATATTTGAAGTAATAATACTGTGCCTCGTGTGGTTCTTTGAAAAGAAGATGCACCATTAAGGACATTTTTGTGGACAGTCAGTAGATAAAAAGCTCCAACTGCCTGGCTTTAAGCTGCTACTGTCAAGGGACTGGCACTGTCTTTTCCAATTGTGCTTACAAATAACACAATTTAGAGAGACATTAGAGAAAACATTCAGCCAATTGGTGCCAATGATGCTAACCAACAGAAATAATACGTTTTAAGTGGGGATGATTTAGTATTGAATTCTGCTGTGGAAGCCAGTGCCAGACTCTCCTCTCTAAGACAAACTGAGAGGAACAACATGAGAAACATACTTTTTATGCAAGCAACAGACACTGGGGAAACCATGAAGCCTTGGTCGGCAGAAAATCAGCAGCAGTGCCTAACTGAGGCAGTAGCCATGCTAACCACAAAAAAAAAAAAAAAAATGAAAAGAAAGAAAAATGAAAAGAAAAGAAAGAAAGAAAGAAATCGACGGCACCAGCAGCAAAGGAATAAGCTAGGGAAACCAGAATGGAACACAAACCTCTCATCAACAAAATCAAACCTATTATGTTGTAGTTAACTTAACCACGGGCTGCACATGTCAGATTAAAATGTAGGCAGCACCAAGGTATTCTGGATTTATGTGCCACCACAACACAACACAGGCTATTTCAAGGACAAACTACAAGACACAACCATCATTAACAGTAACAACAGCACTAGACTCAGAGGGTGAGTGTTTAAACAAAATGTGACAAAAATGTTTACGAATGGTGGCAGTTGCTAACATGTTTGCATAGGTTAGCTGCTAATGTTAGCCAGTTGGTCTGATTCTACCCAGTGGTACAAACTGTCAACATCGTTCAGTTATTTTGTATTGGTACGTGCAAAATTGTGGTTGTAGATTTGTCAGACAAAATCTGCACTATGCCAATAGTTGTTTCCTGTAACCAGGCAGCATGGTGGGTATTTTGTGAACAGTTCAAAACAGCTAAAAGTTGGCTTAATTCATAAAGCATTGGTTTTATTGTTAAAAAAGTGTTTGAGTCCATAAAATAGGGGTGTAACGGTATACAGAAGTCACAGTTCGGTTCACTCCTCGGTTTAGACATCACAGTACAGAAGTTTCACCTCAGCATCATTCTCCTTTCCCATCTTTATTTTTCCTCCCAGGCTCAGGTGAGAAAAATACTGTTGACACGTGTATGCGTCATAATTCACCATATGTAGTTTAGTTAAACAAAACGATGATAAATCACTGCTGTGCCTGACTTCCTGCATGCAGCTTAACACAGCAGCTAGCTCCTTCCTCACTGTGGCTTCGGACCGTGATTAAAGCGCTAAAACTATATATATTTTTCAGCTTGACTCGTTTCACCATCAGAGTTTAATCCACGCACTTTGGAAAAGTCACAACAGAATTAAAAGATTCGAAAGAAGCAGGCAGGTCTGCTGTGTTAGCTCAATCAGCGCGTGCTGAACTCGTTAAAGGCTTACGGCTGCTTAAGGTCTCAGGGTGGAACTCACGTAGCAACTCTGGTTCTGCGTTACTTTCATCAGACTTAATACATTGTACTGTGTGTAATTATAAAGCGTTTTCACTACTCGGTGCATCTGAACAGTCATGTGTGTACCACACAATTCAATACAAACTGATGTATTGTTACGCTCCTACTATAAACACAAACAACATTTGAGACTTGTGAATGGCCTCAGGAATGTAATGAGTGTTTCCCTTTAAAGGAAGAGAACAAACTGAAGCAAGGCTGACAGGAAGGTCCAGAACAAGACTGCTTGCTTTGATATCTCCAGAGTCACATACACACATGCCCATATGAAAACACACATGGCAGAGGTAAGACACACACACTCAATGTTCTCAGCAGTGCCTACAACAGTAAAACACAGACAAGAGTCAATCCAGCGAATCCAATCACTGACGGCCAGCTGAAATGTTTCTCTCACTGTTTCATACTAACAGAAACATATCTTATCAGCAGGGAATCCGATAAGAACAGCACAGCTGTAAATAAAAGAATCTCCATAGCGAGGAAAATGTATACTGGCAGTGATGCAACTACTTTGAATACACACACACACACACACACAGATAGATGAGTGAGTCAAACAAAGCCACGCATGGACATGTTTAAATTATTACAAACCTCGAGGAAAAGCTGCACAAGAAAACGTTGAGCTACACTATTATTAGTGAACATAAAAAACACCATTAACACTTACTGTGCTATCCAGTTTGTCACTAAGCCTTTTTTACAGTAATAACAAAGAACCTGCACAAGTATTTGAATTTAAGTTCCTCAACTACCAAAAATGAGGTTTAATTATCAATTATTTTCAATTGCTGTTCAGCCCAACATTGCCACTTTTTTTTTGGCAATTACCAATCCACCTAATGAGGGCAGCATCAAACAATGACTTTTCCCTGTGCACATTTGTGTTCTGGAGTTCAAGGAGTATGTGTGGGTATTGGCAAGGACTTCACAATACGATAAGCATTACGACGATACAGGGTGACGATACGATTATACGACAACACGTTGCAGAATGAAGCTTAGTGCAACATGCTGCGATATTCCACATGGTTCACGGCAAATGTGAAAACAGAGCGGAAATTCAAGTTGCTGTGTACGACCAGGGTAGTCTTAATACATTACGCCAGCATTACATTGATAAGTTAGCAGACAAATCGAGTCAAAACAATTTAAGTCTAAATTTCCTTTCCAGTATATTTAAACAGCATTGGGAAATTACAGAACACTCTGATGTAGCAGCCGTAACATCAAAATAAAAACTGAAACACACTATAATTGAAAACATGGAAATAAAATGCAGAAGTGTTTTTTTGTGTCACTGAATTTTTGGGGTGGGTATTGGCAAGGAATTCACGACATAATATGCATCACGATACATGGGTCATGAAACAATCCGCATATCAGGATAATAAATACTGCGATATATTGCTGTATAATATTTTTTAGCACAGCCCTGTTAAGGAGACTACAGGAGGTTTGTTGTGCAACACTAAGCTCTGCTGCTGCATCATGTTGGCTTGTCTTTGGCAGTTTCTCATAAACTTCGAGGAGACTGGTTGAAAAGACATCAAGTCAGTTGAAAAAATCCACTGGGAACCTTTAATGTCTGTGCATATTTCACTGCAATTCATCCAACAGTTTGTTGGTTATTTCAGTTTGGGCCACAATGTAGGGCCAACTGGCAGTCAATCAACATCACCATCCCTCCAGCCCAGCCACTGAGGCTAATAAGCTTGTGTAGATGTACAAGAAGATTGCTTGTTTGCTTGGTAAAGATGTCTTACTGTTGACAAAAATCTTAAACCTTTCCTTAATCTGACATAGTTTAAATAATTATCATGGTACTTTTTATCAAGCACAAATATTAAACTGCGTAACCGCTTGGCTTGCAGAAACAACAGCTTGGACTGCCCTAAATGAAAACGAGTGTTGAATTATGAATGGGTTTGAACTCCTAACCTCTGCTGGGGTTGAGTGAGGTGAAGGCTTGTGGTGCGAGTGACACTTTATATTACTTTTTTCCATTGGACATTAAGCAGTGACATCACAGCGTGACCCTTGACATTCAGGTGGTTTGTTCCAGATGCTTTTAGGTCGTAAGCGCTCATGCTAGCAGGATGAGGTTTGCGACTGAGGTAACAGGGGCACGCATATGCCTGTGTGGGGTGAGGGGAGCAGGTGCTGCTTCTGGAGAGTCTCATTTAACTGTCTGGGGAAAAGGGCACTTGTGCAACAGAGGAAAAAAAAAAAACAAAAAACTGCAAACCACACAACAGTCCTGCAACTCAGAGTGTGACTGACAACTGCAACTCACTCAGTCTTAAATGATTTACACCCCAAAAGCCAAATGAATTCCCAAATGCTCTAACTTTACTTTGAACTGAAAGTTACTGTAAATCCACAGAAATGAGAGATGAGAATGTCTGGTTACGGAACGGTGGGGGGAAAAGAAGAGGGGGAAGGATGTGCATCGTTGCTTCTAATGAAAGAGAAGTGGTGCTGTAATTACCGGGTGCTTCCCCATGTCTGGCTGCTGCACAGTGCTGATTTATTCTCCCTCCACTCCCGTAACTCTCACTCTCTCCTGTCACTCCAGGAGAAAATGAAAATAACAAGTGACTGTTATTTAGAGAGGTTCTAAATTAAGGGTTAAACTTGCGTAACGTTTTCTTACAGTGACTTTATTATAGACTGTTGGACTGAGATGGGTAATGGAGCAATTAGTCAGTTGGGGTATTATGTCACTTTAGTGCTCGCTAAACTCAAGTTGAGCAGGTGCCCAATTCAAGCAAAATACGTTTTAAAAGTATCTCTGTCAAAGGGATTTAGCCATCACATTCAGTCTTGTGTACTGGCACCAGATTTCTATAAACACAAGCTTATTCTCGACACACATTTCCTTCCACATGACATCCCAAACACTGCTGTCTCTTCTTCTCTGTTCCAGACCAACTCGACCCCCCCCCCTCAGTCCCTTGCCATGCTGTCGAGGTTGTGTGTTATTAAAAACACATGTGGAGCACCAGAGGTTTTCTGCTCGCATTGAGACAAACATGTTGTGGGAAGCAAACAGCCCTAAGACCCGCAGAAACCCACTGACCAACATGGACACCGTGGTCGCGTCCACAGCACTCACGCACACACAGACACGCATACAGCAGCAGGGAGAGGCATAAAAACAGCTCCAGTTGCACGGCTAAATCAACAACAGTTTCTTTTTCCCAGAAAAATGTCTGGCAATAGATGTTGGTAATAAGTCTTCACAAAAAGATGCAGATATGCACACACAATCCCTGCATCACGAATTAAAGCCACGATGATGGATTTTTGAGTGGACTGAGGAGTTCAATGGGGGCAAACATACTTAACGTAAGAGTGTGATCCATGGCTTTCAGTGACACAGACTTCCAATGCATCATCCTAAAAAGGGAAGCACAGAAAGCCAAGTCTGCATTGAGCAGGGAGGCACATGTGGGGGTCTGACAGCATGGCAGCTAACTTTTTAAAAACATCCAACTGTAGAAGTCATTAATAAGACCACATGCTGATGTCAGGAAGGTAACTGAGGTTTACTAAGATTTGCAGCGAAAGCCACTATGACAACGTCCACCCCAAATGGAGCGGTTGTGTGACAGGTATAGGTGCATGGGCCAGCATATGTGAGGCACAAAAAACTGTAAAAATACAGTGCGTTCACAGATCTCCACTAATGTAAATGACAGGTGCAGCTAGGAAGCCTATTCATCTGTCATCCAGAGTGATAGTGGGAGTAACGTGTGGTAAAGTGATAGAGATCACCCATTGATGAGGAGGAATCATTCCCTCATTACTCTTCAAACAAGGGTCAGCCTGACCTGCAGGATTCAAGAGGACAGACCATAATTCAAGCAGGTGGACACATGGTGATTCATTGAAGAAATCAATAATATCAAATCTTACACTGTGAGACACATTAAGCTTAAGCAACTCTACAGCTGTGCTTGTCTGCCTTTGAACACCAGTCTAATAAGTGAAGGAGTAGGTCCATAACATCAATTTCCCTCATTCCTCGTGCTGGTTGGTGGTGGTCTTCTCAACCAACCACAGGTGTGGGCTCGAGTCACATGACTTGGACTTGAGTCATATTCGAGTCACAACTTTGATGACTTTAGACTTGACTTGACAATATTATAAAAGACGTACGACTTGACTTGGACTTTCACACCAATGACTTGTGACTTCACTTGGACTTGAGCCTTTTGACTTGAAAATACTTGCAATTTAAATGCATGTTATTTTAAAAATGTCCCACTAATCAATACATTTCCCTTCATTTCCTAAATCAACTAACGTTAGCACTTTTCAATCTCAGCAAGTCGCCACTTTTTCCCCAAGAATCCACTTTGTCTGAAGCATCCGACAACATTTATTGAAGAACAAACCATGAGGAAGTGGATTATGTTGTCTTCTTGCCTTAAGGTTTTTTTTTTGAAGAAGTAAATAAAACTTTTAAAAAGCATTCACGATTTTGTGTAAATTTGAAAGATTGAAAGAGTGCTAATGAGTTGTTTAGGACTTGAAATTAAAAGTTCAGGACTTTGGATTTCACTCAAGATTGCCTAACTTTAGGTGGGACTTGACTCGGGACTTGAGACGTACAATATTTGTGACTTGCAAAACAATGAAATCGTCCCACCTCTGCAACCAGCTCCTGTGAGTTGAGTGTACATACCAAAATAAAATTCTCTTTAAGCTCCTGGGTTTGGTTCCCAGCTTGGGCAGGCTCTTTCTATGTGGAGTTTGCATGTTCTCTTCATGTTCCGGTTAGGGTTTCCTCGAGGTGCTGCAGTTTTCCCCACCATTAAAAACTTCAGGGTGAGAACTGACAAGACTTCATTGATACAAACGCCATTATCAGTTCCACTGATTGGTCTGATTCTTTATCAATTCCTGATCAGTTTTTTGTGTGGACAAAAGTAGTCGTACACAGGTTCTCAGTATCAACGTCAACACTGTTTTATCATCGCTGGTGTTTATCAATGAGCTTGCTGTAGACAGTCTACAGGCTGCACTGCCCTTACAGCTGAGTTCTGCCTTTTTTCATTTCAACATCACACACCTGGGCATTGATAAGAGGAACTGATAAGCTTGGGGCCATACAATACCAATTCTGATTACAATCTGTTATCAGTTCTCAAGTGGAACCGGTTCTCGATTCCCATCCCTATCAAAAACATGTATGTCAAGTCTATCTCCAGTCAGTACCCCTTGATCGAGGTACTGGCTCACAATCTTGAGCTGGTGCCCCGGTGCTAAGCTCCTTAGGGATGGGTTCAATGCAGAGACCAGTCTCACTGTACAATGTATATATTACAAATAAAGTACATTCACCTTTGCTTGTACATCTAAATGTAGTATTTGACTCTGTACATTATTGTATGTATGTATGTATGTGCACTCTGCTAATAACTGTAAATACCACACCGAGCTATCCCCTGCAGCAGCCAGAACAATCGAAAAACCTATGGCTGACATTCTGCTCGCACTGCCTCTCAAAACGCACACACACAGACACACGAACATACACCTTTCTACAGGTCAAGTCATGTCTCAGGTCACATTCTAAAGAGGTCAACAAGGTTTTCTCTGGACTCTCAGCTTACTTATTGATCACAGGGTAAACAGATAAGGTAGCACCCGTGGCTCACGTTCTTTGAAGGAAAATTCATCTGCAACCCACTGATGTCCATGGTAAATGTATTCAAGTGAAGCCTCTAAGTTTCTCACTATGAGCTTTTCTCACAGGGAAAGTTAGTTTTCCTGCGGCAAATTCAAGTCTCTAAAAACCAGTGCAATCATTTGATGTGCTCAGTGTGATGTACTTAGTTTCAAAGATAACTTCAGGCTATTTTCAGCACCCGCTTTTGGATGCTAGATGCCACACGAAAACACAACTTGTGTTTGTGACTTGCACTTCAAACTAGCCGTTTACGACAGTGAAAACAGTGCAGAGGATGTGAAGGACTCATTTCACATTGTTTTTACTGACTCTGATATTCAGCCACATTTATTGGAGCAATTAGTTTATAGATTATAGAAATGCTGCGGAGAGGCCGAGCACTTGGCTTCATCAGCTGTGCAAGGAGACATGGCCGCCAGGGACCATCCAGAACCTGAGCTGCCGAGTGCAAACAGAAGCTGGTGGTGTCCTTGCTTAACTTGCCAGAAACTTCCAGAAACTGAATCATTCTGCTGCAAAGAACTTCAGCTGGACAGTTTTTTTGGTAGATGATGTCACTGATGGTAATCTGAAGAGAGCATTTATTTTAACTGGCAGTTATTCTTCTGGCTTGCAGAAGCTGATAAAAATCTTCATTTATAATTGTGTAACTGCAAACAGCCCAAAGTCAGATATTACTGACACTAGCTGTGTTGTGTATTGGGGGTTTGTGCTCACAGTATAACAGGTTTATGTCACTAGATACAAAGCTTTATTGGTATGATTACTTTAAATCAAATCAAGAAAAAGCAGAATATTAGCGAACTCGCTCATCTCAGTCAGGCGTTTTATTTCATTTTAAACTGACAGCTTGTCTTTTTCCTTTATTTTTCTTGTGGCATGTTCAGTTTTATTGAATCCAGTCTTTTTAAGACGTTGAAGTCATTCTGAGGATTTCTTTTGCTGTCTGACTCAGAGAGACTCATGGCAGCTGCTCTGACGAGGTCCAACTCTAAACAAAACGCAGGAGGACGCCTCCTCTCCTTTACACGTGTCCCACGAACCATGCCTTTACATATGTAGAGGAAAACAAACAGTTTTGCTTTTGCCCGCCCTGCCTCTCTTTCCTCTTTCTGCTCTGTCTTAGTCACATGAGGGTGTATAAACATGAGCCTCTCTGGATCAGTGCGCACAGAGACAGGATATGAGAGCGATTCCCCTCACCTCTCCCTTTTGAACCTGCGTCACAGACAGCAAAGAGTGGCTTCTTTCCAGAAAAGGGCCACGCAGAGGTCAGCTCTGCGCTGCTCTGCTGCAAGCCTGTTGATACAGTTTCAACCTCAGCATCCACACAGTGGAAGCAGAACTCCCTCACTGCTCTAGATGGACTCTGACAGTCATAACTCAATATACAGACCACAACAATGTCAGTGCACTGTTGTGATTACACATGCCATACAGACAAACATGCAAACTCACACACAGGTCCACATTTTAAAAAACTGAATCCAGTGCAACTGAAGCTGAGCAGGGGGAAATAAGCAACAAGGGAGCTCAAACACCCTGACGTGGAGGTTTTACCAGGATCCTGGTGGGCAGAAAAGTTTGCAAGGACTAAGAGATAAGAATGTAAGAATGTGGCTGGGAGCAAGATGCTAAATGTTTTACATCATCCAGCTTTAAAATGTGACAATGAACTTCATTTCCAAGTTTTGCAGGGTTTCCCATGCGTTTGTTTGTTTGTTTGTGGTGGCTTGCAACAATATCAATACAGCCAGTCACATCTATAGATATTATGGAATTTAATTAATTAGTCTCAAAAGCTGCCAAATAAAAAACATGTGCATGAACATGATACGTAAACGTGAACAGTAGAGGGGTGCAGGAAAGCGTCCTCGCTCACCCAATATGTAAAAGTGCAGCCGTGTGGGGCTGTGAGGGCCACAGTGACACTGTCAGTCTGAGGGAAACACAGACATTTTAAATTATAGAACACTGAGCATCTCTGGGCTTTGCATCGTTATTCAGACAAAACAAGTCACTTAAATATTTCACTTTGGATCGTAGTTCATTGTGGCATTTCTAGCTCTTTTGGAATTCAAATGTTACATTTAGAAAATAATCTACTTTTTTTTTTTTTTTTTTTTACACACAACAACAAAAAAAAGGTTAGTTTCAACTAGTCAGTTTACAAAACAATCAACCAGCATCTACTCTGAAAGTTAATTTTTTTTTAGTTTGGTTGTTTGTTTGTTTGGTCATTTTTTGTTTTTTGTTTTTTAAGGACAAAAATTTCAGCTACGTAGTTGGTGACGTATTTTTTTTGTTTTTCTTTGTCGTACTTGTTAACAAACAAAGGTTTTAGACTCTAGACTATCAAAACACAATATGTCGACAATTTGTAATGGATAATTTTTTTTTCTTTTTCTGTTGTTTCATTGATCAAATGATAAACTGATCAATCAATTAAAAAAATTACTAAATGAAAAAAACCATCTGTTGCAGCTTTTGTCTGAGGAACATAGTGGGTAGTGTGGTAGGAACTGCGCACTGAACACCACGTGGGAATACAGAATGTTTTGAGAGATTTGTGTCTATTCCTCCAACAAAGTTCCTGAGATTTGGAGAATCTGAAAAAGCTCACTCAAGCTGGTGTTGAGGCTTGCAGCAGCTCAACACCTCAGAAAAAAAACATTTCACAATTGTTATTTCTTTAATTTTTCCCCTTAAGTCAACTATAGTTCAAAGTTAACTGTAGACATGTCCTGAAACTGATTATTAAAATCCTTAAAAAACAGTTTGAAAACAGGACAGTTGGAGCAATAATTCGGCTTGTTGATGTCAGCTACAGTCCAGACAGATGATCTAAAAACTTCCTGATGGTGGAAGTAGAAAAGGGATCATCCAGGGATTGAGGAGGAGCGGGATAAGACGAAAAAAAAGGTGTGGTGCAGAGCGGCCTGGATGAGAGGTGTTTCATAAGCCAGATCATGTGCCGCAGGTTGCCAGGTCCCAGCTGCTGGGTGGACAAACTTAAAGGCTGAATCAGAGGCTGGCTGAAGAAAAACAGCCATAGCGCTGGCGAAGGAGGAGACCAGGAATACATTTTTCATTGGTAGACTCTTCAGTCACACTTACCTTCCCTGTCTGTGAGCTTATCTGCTTAAATAGGTGGAAAGAATGGATTTAGATAAAGTGGCTTTCACACTGAGTGGGTGAAAGAGTGTCAGAGATCTATGCGGTGTGGACGTACGCTACAGTCTGTGAGACCATGTTCAAGGCTCTTCAGCCGACTGTGTCAGACGCTGTCAGCTTCACTTAAATCTGTCCCTCCTCAGCTCTCATACCACCACATTACTAAATGGCTATCTAATAATCCATCTCAGGCTCATTACTCAAACTCAAATTGGAGCAGTTTAGATCAAATCCAAGATCGCCTCACAGAGCTTTAGATCATCATCAAAAAAAAAAAAAAGGCCATCATTTTCAGCGCAGTGACTGCTGCTCATAAATGTCATGGAGCTGGATTGGTGTAATGAGGAAAGCCGGGAGACAGCAGAAAAAGAGGGAGAAAAATTACAGAGGGAGAGGAGTGAAATGAGAGAAAGGGGTTTTTTTATGCGCCACATATCTGAAACAAACTGCCAGAAAACTGCAGGTCCGCTCCAACTCGTCGCTTTTTAAAACACAGCTGAAGACTTTTTGGTTTGCCACTGCCTTTTATTAAATCAAAGTAAAGGGTTAAATTCTCAGGATGTACTGAAAGTTGTTTTTTTTTTAACATATGTTTTAAACGTCTTTTTACGCTGTCTTGTGTTACTGTTATATTTTATTTTAAAGCCTCTGATGCTTCATGTAAAGCGCTTTGAATTGCCTTTTTGTTGAAATGTGATCTACAAATAAACTTGCCTTGCCTCGCCTATGGCAGTGCTAATCTTAGCATGCCATCTAGTGGTGACGGAAGGTACTATCCAAAAGAAGAAGCCTGTCCGAGCTTGAAAGCCGGGATCTTGCCCTGACAGGCCTCAACAGATGATTAAAATATAAGCCGAGGCTTGAAATGGAGGAAAGTCTGGTTAATTGCATTTTCATGAAACTGATACAAATTAACATTCAGACAACATGAGCAGCTTACATCACTGAGTTAAAACAAGTTTTCCATTTATATAAAATCCTAAAAAAAAATGTACTGCTGATGTTATTAAATATGCCCTTTTTTTTATTTATTTATTCGAGTTGACCAAAGTCATTTTTCACAGCACTATATTATTCACCACAACCTGAATCTCATTGATTTTATGTTCTATTCAGCTGGAACCTAAAAGGTGCAGACTCAGCACTTGACAGTTTCTTTAAAAAAATAAAAATTAAACATAAAAAAAGAGGGTAAACAACAGTTAATATTAATGTGGTGCAACAGAAAAACAGAACCTAATGACTATTAGTCAATAGTTCAGGCGAGGTTTCTGAGCAAAAGTTAGGCACTGTTGGAGTACGCTGTGTAAATAAACATCAACTGTTTAATACTTGTTCTGTTACGTATAATAAACTGGATGTGGTTTAGTGCTACAGTGTGAACTGGATCAGTCAGAAGGCCTATCTAAAATTTATTACTCAAGACACTGTCCTGCCCAAATATTGAGACAGACAGACAGATGATATTATTGGTTGGGGGTTGGGGGGTGGGGGATTTGTGATATTTTACCACAAAACTGTATTTTGTGTATCAGTCACTCTTCGATGTCTTGATTGTCTTGAAAAGCGAGCCACTCACTTTAGCTGCTTTTGCTGTCAGTCTACAGAGATACAGTTTCAAAAAATATCAAAACTATCTGAAAATGTCGGTCCCAAAATCTCAAAAGTTTTGTGTGGAATAATCCAAGTCTTATTTATTGTGTCGTAGGCTCAGTACTTTCAAAACTCTGTTATTTCGGCTAAAAAGGTAAACAAGGTAAATCCAACATATCTGTTCCATTAATGAGGTTTTCCAGACACGGCATGATCAGCTCGCTTTCTTTACGAACCACCCACACCACCATGTATTCCCAGTCTGAACTCACTCCTGCAGTTGTGCTGCTGTGACTCTTGCTGCCTCCCTTCTATCAGCTGCCATTTGCTGAAGTTCCTTGTCAGTACACTACAGCTAGAATAAGGACGGTTCTGCCAAAAACTGCAGTCTCCCCTCCCCTCGCATCGGCCATTTCGTTCATTTATCCTTTTATTTTTGCCCTCGAAAAATACTGAAACGTTGTCCCAAACTTGTGCTAGGCTAAGCACTGAGCAACCTTGTTTACTTCCTCAGGCCGCTGTGCACTGACATCCGGCTAGTGGTCAGCCAGCGAGCAGGAATTCATCATTCAAGCTCGAGAACGTCTAATGCTCATGCAAGGGAGCCTCATAACGTACGTGTTGTGTAGTTTGTTAGCTGAAAAAGAAGTGTGTTGGAGGTATTGAGCCTACGACAAGATTAAAAAAAGACTTGGCTTTTACCACATAAAGCTTTTGACAGTTTTACGTGGACATTTTTCAATGGTTTTGATCTTTTGAAACTGCATCTCCATCAGCTACCAGCAAAAGCAGCTAAAGTGAGTGGCTCGCATTTTTGGAAAAAATCTGCTTAACATGGGATAATGCTGGAAGAAAAAACAAAAATTCTTCAAATCAAGATATCTAAGGATGAGTAACTGATACACAAAAAAATAGTTTTGTGGTGAAATATCCCTTTAAAGCCATGTGTGTTTGCCTACATCATGCCAATTAATCTGAGAACTCCACCTTCTCAAACAGTAAAACATGTTGCCGTCACTGCAATGGCAGCTCCACATGCATTTTCTTTTCAAAATAAAAGCCCAAAGATGCCGTAGCAGCTGTTCCATGTTCAGTACTCTGAAAAATATCACAAATGAGAACAAATGTTACAATATTCGATATTTCTAATATCAGTCACATCTTCATGCAACCTCCCAAGTACAGGCAAGCCTCCTAACTGTGTTCAGTCCTCACACATCTTGCACTAATGTGACATCATGCCCATCAGAAATGCCCTCTGAACTTTAATGAATATGAAGCACAGAGAGGACCCCAATTAGCGGGCCGGAAGTGGGGGGAGGCGCCGCACCAAACCACATAAACAAACTAATCTTTACAGGGTCGCACAGTTAAAGGAGGGAGATGGGCGGATAGCGAAGAAGGCCTAGAGAAAACGAATTACCATCCTGACACACGTCAAAGCCAATCACTGCGGAGCATCCCTCGCCGTTCTCGCACCCAAAATCCCTGCCGCCACCGTTGCGTTTCATCTGCCAGTGTTAGTATGCACACAGGCCGTGCACCAGCCTCCAAATGTATTCATTTATTCAGAGCCCCTCAGAGAAATCACAGTGTCTTGTTGTCCTTTTTTTCCCCAGCTGTCCAGATGGAATTTACGTGAATAACATCAGTTTAGTGAGGCAGAAAATAAGTACAGGCTAGCACAGCAGAGGGGACTAGATTACGCCCTCACCCACCTCTCCCCAAAAAACGATGGAAAGACAAGTGTCACCTTCATACACTTCTTTCTCCCTCTCTGCCTCCCTTTTTCATTTTCTTTTCTAGTTCCACTGAAAGTTAATCAGGCAGGGGCTTTTGCCACAATTATTTTGCATTACCATGAACTACAGGTGCAATTATACAGCAGATCATGAATCAAAGAACTAGCGCGGCTTTTTCATTACAAAAAGGTTGAGCAGCCATCAAGGGAGCGCAGCCCGATGTTCATTTATCCTTGTTTTGTTTTGCATTTATAACACAACTAATTGCATTAATTAATCAGACGTGCTTCTAATAGGAAGGAAGAGCCTTTTGCTCAAGTGATGGAATGAGATCAAAGTAAGGGGAAAAAAAACTTGTAAATCAATACGTCCGACTGCAATTAAGACCAAGGGAAAAGAAAATATCTTCAAACAGAGGCGTAAAAAGCCTCAATATTCGTCCAACCTATCAAAGAGGATTCACTACACAGGCTTTGGAGTCTAATAACTGTCTTTCGTATAAACTGTTGAAATCGGGTTCAATAGATTCTTTTAGTTGTACTTTGCAACTGCTAGAAACTGAAAATTTCCAAAGACAGAGAAAACAAACGTGATCTACTTTAGAGCAGCTATTCCTGGTTGTCATTGTAGTTTTTCGATTACTTCCACTGATGGATGACAGAGAGATCACATTAGAAAAAATTTGAATTTGTCTCACCTCTCTGAGAACCGTACTCCCATATCCTCTGTACAAGCCTCGGACACCCTGTTCAGAGGTAACAGAAAATTTTCAGAAACACATTCATCGTGAGTAGTTACATCTTATTACAGACTGATTCTTGATTTTGTAGAATTGACCTTCATTCCTGTCATTTTACCTTCATAATACTCATCAAAGCGAGAGCTGAGAGCTGTTAGGGTTCAGCCGTCAGTTTGCTCCAATCAAAGTACTTGTCAGATGTGCAATTTTGATTTAATTTTCGATTTCATTTAAAAACATATATTGAAAAGATTATGGTGTGATTTTTGCAGGGATCTACCAAAAGAGATGTTTTTTTAAGTCTGTAGAACATTATGCGCAGACAGACAGGGCGACTCTGCAGCATCACGACATTTGAATTAAATTGTACTGTGACACACACAGATTTGTCCTTCAACAAATATTGCACCTTCTCCGATTTAAAAATTGCAGTAGTCATATTGCAATTTCAATTAAATTTTGGTCAATTGTGCAGCCCTGATGTACAAAATAAACATTTTGCTGTGTTAAAGAAGACTTGAGACGAACAATTTAAACCATAAACTCATCAGTAAACTGTTACTGCAGCATTTGCACCACTTGTCCACCCAATGTCACCTGACAAATTTCAGCAATCACCCTGATGACCACAGTGTTGTTATGGTTGTTAGGAATGTCAGCCAAAACCACCAAAAAAAAGAACCCAGTCGTTATAAACCACAGTTATCCTTTATAGACGTGTCTTGGACTGCCAGGTACCTCTTCTCTGAGTGTAGCCAAAAGCATGCGGTAGGTAGTGGATGAGGGAGAGGCCTGGGTCCTCTGTTTGATCACCTCTGTGGGCACTCGGATCAGACACGCCACCTACAGGATGGAAAGAGCATGAGTAAACAAGATAAACAAGCCAGACACTGTTAAAAGAAGGTGCTTAAACAAACTGTAAAATCCGGTGTATAAGACGCACTTTTGATACTTTTATTTTTTAATCTTAAAAGTGGGATGTGTCCCACATACCGAGGTGACCAACATACCAATAAAAAATGCAGAACGACATTTTATTCTGCTACAGCACTTTACCCAAAAGATGGCGCTATAATCAAACTGAAGCTTTGTCACGCACATGACGTCACATCCGCGACAAAGCTCAACATGGCGACAACAGATGGTTGCTATGTGATGGAGCTACACAGCTGCACAGTAACTGCACTTTGCGGTACGCAATGGAAAATTGTTTGGATCAACTTCAATGTGGTAAAACAAATATTTTTCTAATTGTTGACGGGACAGAGCCAACGTTTTTTTTTTTATGCTGCGCTCGACCAAGTCGGAAAGCCAAGACAGTGTAATTTGTGTGTTTTGAATGTCTTTCAAATGAAAATGAATTTAAAAAGTGTTGAAAGAACTTACAAGTTTTTACTAATAATAAGTCATAAAAAACCTTTTTCCACCCTGGATGACACCCAAAAACAGACTGCGTCTTTTTTACCTGTGTGATATATATTCTATATTTTACGGTAATCACTTACATAACTTTAATTTCTTCTTAAAGGACAAAGACTTTGCCTATTTTCAACCTTATCTCTGTCTGTCAGAATTAGGGATATAATGTGAAACCCAACATTTTTTTTTGTCAGTGTTCTCTGTGTCTCTGGGACACAGCTTCAAAATCTCAATCTCATACCCCTCGCCTTTCTCCTCGCATTCTCACCATGTTTGTTCTGAGAGGATTTTCCGGCTCTGGCGCACCAAAAAAAAGTTGTTATTGAAAACTACACAATTATAAATAAAAGAAATGTTCACGTGCAATGGATAGCAACCTTGAAGACCGGCGAGTGCTGTATTTTTGTGATGTAATGCATGCTGGTACATGTAGGCACTGCAAGAACGGCTGTGAGCAGGACAAAAAATTCAGCTTTCTCTGTCAATATAGCACAAACTGAGCAGGTAATTTATTGCTTCAGTTGACTACATTTACCATCAGCATTGATTGGACATCCACATGAAAAATGGTGGAACTTTACCTTAAGGGTCAGTTAAGGGCTGTACATGATAGTAAGTAACAGCACAACATGAGGAGAGTTTACAGCTTACACTGAGTCAGAGAACTAACAGGGGCTTCGGTTCGCATTCAGTTAGCCATTTAACAAGCCAGTGCTCACCGGGGGCATGGCACCTGAGCAACAGGTAAAGATGGTCATCAGGCTAACTGCGTATGTGTGCTCACCCTGATGGATCCAGACACACATGCACACCTGAGTAACCACACTTCCTGCTACAAGTTTCACTTCATCCGACATATGTCAACAAAAATATGGATTGCCAACAGCTAGTGAAGACAGACATGAATATTTATGCTTCATAACTCCCAACGCCCTAAAGGCAGGCAGGCATGCCACCACCTGGCGACTTGATTTCCCATTTATCTGGCATCGGAGCAGAAATAACGGCTAACGGCAAGCAATCTTACAGAGCGATTGGTGGGCGCTCCCCCTGCTGTGCCTCCCCTTGGTCATACAGATGCCAGTCTGCCGGTGCCACCCTCGCCACAGCACCATGATGTGGGAAAAGGAGGGAAGCAAAAGAGTGATGGAGGTACCGCAATAACGAGAAAATTCATCCCATTCCTGTCTTGCTCCTTCTCGGTTGAGCTATCCCTTAATGTTGTAGCGTTTGGCCCCCTCTGATGTTTTAGAGGAGATGGGCCCTGGAGGATCTACTGCTATGCCCTGCGAGAGGGAGAAGGCTACTTCACTTCCATCAGCAACTCGTTCTTTCTGATGTCTCCTTTGTCAGACATCAAACACACCTCACGAGCAAGACCGTGAATATATGCGGAACACTAAAAGTCAGCAGTGCTTGAACTCAAGTGAAATCACAGACAGAGCTGAAGAGAACTCAACAGACATAACATGTAAAACTGTAGCTGCAGCCGCAGTTCATGCTCTGCATCTCTAAAAATCTTATTGACTATCGACTATTATTTGGCCCATATCTCAGCTTTGTTTTGACCTTCGCCATCACTTTTTCAGCAAGACAATGCGAGCTCTCCCTCTCTTCAATACACAATGAGCAGATAAATCCAACTCTCTCTACATAAGAGCAGAAAAAAAAAGACTTGAATCAGAGAGTTCAGGGTAATTTTTATTTTTATTTTAGATGAATCTCATCATAGTCGGGCTAACCACGGAGCAACAGTACCACCAAGTGGCCAAACTTTCACCTGCCTCAACTCCTTGTTCTAACTGAGCCGGCTGCATCCATCTCAGAGATCTCATTTGCCTTCCCTTTGGTCACGTTACCATTTATAATACATTGTACATCATGTTTTCCCCAACCAAATTCTCCAAAGGACCAGAATAAGGCAGCTAAAGAGAAAGAAAGTGGCTATGACAAGTAATTACAGAAGTAATTGGATGTGGGGCCTGGAGTTGAGACGGCCTTTCCTCTCCTGTCAATGCAGAGGGGAAGGCAGAATGAGCCAAAGATTACACCAAATAAATTAGGGACATTGTTTATTTGGGAGTAATTTGCGAGCCTAGAGATGGAGAGAATGATTCTGAGTGGAAAGAGAATAAAGTGTGCAGCCTCCGAGGCCATTTCAGATCTCTGAAAACAGCAGAAAAGGGGGAACAACGGTGATAAATCAGGTTATAATAAAATAGGACTGGGGCTTAAGAAGTCTGGATAATAGAGTAATATTCTGTGTGAAGATGTCGAGATATCGTGACTTCACATTTTGAAAGAAATGCAAACAAAGGAAAGAAAAAAGAGAGAATGGAAGAGTATGCATCCCTAAATGCAAGTCGGGCTTGTTACCTCACGGTTAGGGGAAGGCTGACAGACATCCACTTCTTTGACTGTGATTGCATTTCATTCTCAGTGCTTTCTCTATTTTGTAAACTAATTATAAACCAACTGGCAGTCCTTAAAATTCCTGATACCATCCATCTTTATTTACAAGCTGTTGGATTCCTCATGCAGCATTAATTAGGAGGCTACCTGCTTGCGATTGGAGCATTTCAGCTTTCCTTGGCATGTTGTTGATAATCCAAATGACGGAACGTGTTTTCAATTTCCAGCACTGGCCGCCAAACAACAAGGTAAGAACCCCGGCGCTCAATCATGGGCCAACCACAGAAGGGAATGGGAAATTAGCAGAGACTCACAGCACATTATTGGCATAGCCAGTGAATCAATCTGCAGATTGAGTCATTACATCCCTCCATCCTCCCATCCTTTGCTACTTTCGTCCCGTCTTTTATCACTCATGGCCAATAGGACACAGCAGTCAGTCAATCAGGGCCAGGATTACCATTTGGCAGCATTAAAGACTAGAGTTGCAACAACCAATAGTCTATTAGATAGGGCTGTGCTAAAAAAAATCCGTACGACAATGAATCGTAATAGTTGCTTTAGTGATTTCTGTATCGAATCATGACCCATGTAATGTGACACGTATCATATTGTGCCAACCCAGCCTTAAAGTGCAGTGACACAAAACAACACCTGTGCACTTTATTTTCAAACTTTCAATTTCAGTGTGTCCACTGTTTTCAGTGTGTCAAGTTAAAAAGTAAGAGTGCACTTAAATTTCATTTTCATTTTGAGGTTTCAGTAGGTACATCAGTATGTTTGGTAATTTCCAACACCATTCAAATACACAGGAAAAGAAATTTGAATTAAATTGTTTTGAATCAATTTGTCAGTTAAATTGTCAATATAAAGAAATGTGATGCATTAAGATTACCAAGACCAAGTACACAGTAACCTGCATTTCGGCTCCGTTTTTTGCATTTTCATTGAACTATTTTGAATATTGCAATACATCACAATATGCACCAGATCACAAAGTATCGTGATATGATCGTATGGTGATCCATGTATCTTGATGCATATCATTTTGTGAAGTTATTGCCAATACACTGCCCTGCAATTAATCTATCAATACAAAATTCATCAGCAACTATTTTGATAAATTAATTAATAGTTGCAGTCATTGGGCTGTTATTTGGACAAAGACACAATCGGAAGACGTCACGTTTGGCCCTGGGAAGTTAAGATGTGCATTTTTTCCTCTTTTTGACATTTCATAGAATAGACGACAAATCAGTTAATCATGAAAACAATCGTCAGATTAGTCAATAAATGAAAATAATCGTTAGTTGCGGTACTACTAAAGGTACAACAAGTAGGAAAAAACATACAGCCATCAAAAACTGTGATGACATCAAATACTTGGATTTATTTGTCGTAAAATATTATGCCTTTACTACCAAAGTCAACATTTTGCCAAATAGAATCTGTTTCAGTCACACACGTCACAGAAATTGCAGGATAATGCCCCTGACTTTCGTCTTGTTTAAACAATGCCCAAAGAAATGCACAAAATAATAACTTAACTACTAAATCATTCTCTTCATAAAGCTGAGGTCAGACTACAAGATATTTTTGTTTGTTAAAATGATCACTGTGTCAGATTAGGCGATTAAAGAGTCATGGATTCTTGCCATGTTTTGGCCGAGAGACATTACAAATTACATGTTGCTCCCCGATCAATCATCGTTTGCAGTTCACGATGTGCGTGACGTCACCGGCAAGGAAGTGCTCGTCGCTAACTATGACTACTGCTGACAAACCGTGGTGGGAGGTAAACAAAAAAAAAATCAGACATGCTAGTCTTTCTGTTGTGAGGTCATGAGGCGTTCTGGATGCAGCGTCGCTTGTTGTCCACTATGACGCACGAGATACACGAGATAAAACAATGGATTGTCGCACCCGATGCACATTCATCGTTTCTGAGCCAGCCCGACACCTTACGTCTCCCCCGTCAGGCTATTGTCGGGCTGATGTTGTGTAGTCTGATCTCAGCGTAAGACGTCTCAATCAAATCTGAGACAATAAGTGGAATTTAACATGCTAGAAAATCCTGTTACACCTACATCTCTGCCCCTCAAAGAGCATCAGATTTGCCAGTACCAAACTCCCGTGACTTTTCTGTGTTTGGGATTACTCCGCCAAACCTGGAAACCCATCATTGTCCCAAGAAAGACTGAAATAAGGGTCGACAAAGAAAGAAAGGAAGGAAAGACGGAAGGAAGGAGAAAAGGGAAAGAAAAAAGGTCACGAAGAAAAAGGGGAGAAGAGGACACTGCGCATCTCCAAATTTGAAACAACAGCCAATAAATCACAAAGCGCGGCGCTGCTCGAAGGCGATGCATGGATTATTTCTCAGTGCCAAGTTAAGTGGCTGCCAGTTTCTACCCCCAAAACTCCCCCTTCTTACATCCTCCCTCTCGCTGTCCCCCCTATCTTGTCACGTCACACTGTATTTTCCAGCACATCCTCCTACAG
>JAQLOL010000012.1:24547266-24571444 GCA_029783665.1 Naso thynnoides | reverse complement strand
AATAATAATAATACTAATAATAATAATAATACTAATAATAATAATAATAATAATGTTGTAAATTTCGACTGTAACGTTAACTTACGTTCTAAGATTTTAGAGGAAGACTTTTTACAAAGCAGCGTGGACAAATGGCCAGGGGACAGAGCGAGAACAACTTTGGAATAAAATGAATATTCATGCGCAGATTTTAAGCAGCACTCACAAAGTTTCCCATGTGAAAAATTTCAACTGCAGAGCTTCGTTTTAATTCAAGCAGAAACTCCGATGATAGCTTTGTCCGGAGCAGGTTAGCTTTGGAGGCTAACTGTGCAGCATCGTTACCATGGTGATCCAGCCAGGTTCACGGAGCCGCCCTTCGCGGCACAGTGGCCTGTGATGGAACCTGTCACCCGGTTAGCTGCCTCCAATAATGTCACGGCATTGAATTATGTTGTTTTTGTACATTTACAGCTTATACATCTTTAGTTACTAAAGTTAACGTAACTCGTGCTCGGATCCAAACATAAATCCACGACGTAACGTTAATTTTTCCAGGATAAAAATCGTCCTAACGTGCAAGTAACTGGCATAAAAACGATTAGATGTGCCTAATTCGAGGTTGGCCCATGGTAATATTACCATGTAACATGACCAAACGTAACTACATGCCGCCTTACCACCAAGGACGCGAAGAACTCTCGTCTCTCCATGATCCGACCCGGAAATCTCCTCCTGTCAGTCGTGCAGCGAGTAAATGTGCATCTGTCAGAGCATGTTTGACACTCGACTGTTATCAAAACATGCCTGTCAAGGACGCTGCCATCTTGGTTGCGTTACTTCCGTGTGGCGTCATGACGCACGCTACTCACGTGATATCAAACGCTTTTTGAGCGAGTGCATTTCCGTTAGCCTACTTCTACGCTTTATTGACGTTAAATTCAACCAAGACTTCATATTTCAGTGCATGGGCATCTAAAAGCTGAGTGTGAAACTTACCAATGAAAAAACATAAGACACAGAAACAAGAAAAGAAACATCACACATATGCAGTCATACAATATCTTTGCCCATCTATAAAACAATGGCAAATTAAAGACAAGCCTGTAGGCTACGCCCTTAATGTATCAGACAATTGGACTTTTTAAACTTTCTATGGACGCAAAACTTTCTACTGTTTATTTATCCATGTGAGAGAATGGGAATAATGATAAACTAATTAAAAACTCACCTCCATGTGCTCTACGTGAAGTACAAACTATAAAGGAACTCAAAAGGTACCATCAAGCTAGCATTGCCGTGACGTTACATGTCTTTCTCAGGTCATAAATGAGTGAGCAAAACAATCACAGATGATCAAACTTAAGCTTTATCTTCTCCAAGACTGGCAAAGTGATGGTGGCATTTGTTGTCTGTAATGCTGTGTAATGACGTAAAGGCTAACCAAGTCAATGAAGATTCAAACACAAGATGGATTCAGGCAACACTCTTTCTACCGTCCTGCAAGGCCATGCTGAAGCTAACAAAGTAGAATTGAACCTTTTGACTTTGACAGTCACAAGTTTACATGGAAGTGAACGCGACAGTGGTGCGATAATTTGGCTTTTTATGAGTGGACGAGTGTTTCTTCTATTGTTCTGCATGTCAAAAGCATCAACTTTGAAAGAAGCGCAATGATGTTTGACTGTGCTGCTTGTCCGGCTGTGTGGCTCTGGATGTCTCCTGTCATTGTTGTCGTCACCTCTGTCAAAGCCAGAAAAAGAAAACAACAAGAGGTGTGAAGTGGAAAAAATGTGCGAAGGTTAAATAAAAAAGTGCTTCCGTGACCTTCGTTTTGTCACACCTGTGTTGTGATTCCATAACGGTAGCCCTCATGTCCACCTCTCCCCCGTGATGCTGTTGAGTGAGTGAGCTCAGGTGAGTGTGTTCTTTCCCAGTGACACGCCGACTAGGTTATTTATGGGCTGCTGTCTGCCAGGCAGCGTCTCCTATTAGAGAAGAGCAGGCGAGAGGCCACCACCTCTTTATTCAGCCCGAACCCAGTGATGTCTGGGCCGAGTGTGCCCAGTTTGAAGCTCAGTGCCCGTCATCCATCTTCTTGAAGCGGGTCTCACAGGGATCCCGTTGGATGTGAGCCTCAGCTGGATCTGGACCGGCCTGCTGTCTCTGCTGCCTTGATTTGTATGAGGCCAGAGGACGGCAAGAGGATCACCGACTCTCTGCTTCGCACACTTTCATTGTCTTCCTGTAGCACTTCATAAGATAGACTGCAAAATGTGAATTTTTCACTGCATGTAAGGATTTCTTTGTCGCTTTGGTCTATTGTAGGCACATTAATTAATCATATTTTACTTCACTGAACATACGCAGTGGTTATTTACAGTGGTACTGTCATTTTGCATTGTGCTTTTATGTTACAGTCCATCCTTAAGGAAGACTTTGTCCCTCAGTTTAGTCAATACAGCACATTAATTCTATGCTGTAACTGAAATTGATTGTTTTTATTGATTTTTTTTTCTCTCTGGGATGTTGTTCAGAAGTTTGGCATATCCAGAGTATCTGTTGCAAACCTTTAGGTGGCATAAAATATGTAGAAAGCTTGGAAGTGTCTTGACAAGACTGGACCACTTCTCATCGCTTTTTTTGTGTTTGTTTGTTTGTTTTTCATCAGTAAGTGTGTTGAATTTGAAAGATTTTTGTGAAGCCTCTGTGATAGATTAAAAAAAAAATCACTCTTTGCTTCTGAACTAGGGATGCATGATATTAGATTCTTGACTAATATCTGATATGTCGATATTTTACAAGTCATTCAGCTGATAATCAATACCAATACCAATATATATGTATATGTTTTCCCCAAACCTAACTGTAGAAATCATCAAGTCTCTTCTGTAGTGGAATTTACATACAGTGTTATTCTGCAGACTCTTACCATGTTGGCCCATCGGCAAACGCAGGCATTAAGTCCATTAGCTTAAAATGACGTAATATTCATTTAATGTGCAAAAGAAGAATATTACTTGAACTTACATTATGTAAAACATGTCATATTCATTCATGACAATTGCTTTTAAAGAAAACAGGTAAGATACATCCTACTTAAAACTGGATGATGCTCCCTGCGACAATCAGAACAAAACCCACAACCAGAGCAAATTTGTCCTGCTCAACAAGTGGCAAAGTAAGTAAACATAATGGCATCGACACAGGCCTTAATTCAAGGAAACAGCAGTCTGTTATTTTATCGATTATTAAATCAGCAGATATCGGCATGCTGGCTGCTATCCAGAAAAGTTTTGATAATACCATGCATCCCTATTCTGAACCATTTATTTCACCAGCAGTGATGAAAAATGTTATTTTTTTACCTTTTAACACTTACAAACTGCTTATGTGTGCCTAAGTGACTTCAGCCAGACAGATGGCAGGAGCAGACTTTATTAGAGCAGAAACTGCTCCACGACTCTTTTGATGAAAGCCTCCCGAGCAGTAGGCGGATTTATCCATAGAAGTTCATTTAAAGCTGGCTGGATGAAAGTGGTGTTCATTTACCCCTGTGTAAGGTCAATGAGAAGCACCCAGAGTCTGGGCAGATTTGCAGGGAGCACCATTGATCTTGACCCACTCAGAGTATGATCTCAGAGATAAAAGGGAGGAGACGAGAGGGGAACTTATTCACTGTCAGCCGCAAGTCAGCAAAGGGCAATTCTAGCCTGCAGGCTGTCTTTGAAAACTTAAGGGCAAAAAAGCATGGAGGATTAAGCCACGAGGTGGGGATGAAGAGAAATGCAAGCCACCAAAAGGGTTATTGTAATAACATGGAGCCAACATCTATTGGTTCTCTCTCCTTTAGAGGCGTGTGTGCTTGGTGACAGCCAGAATGAACTCAGGAGTCAAAAGGTCATGTGACTTGCACAGGTGAGAGGGTGTTCAGAGTTCCACCTGAAGTTTGTAGATACTTTTTCTGCTGCGTGTGTGCGTGTTGGTAAACTAAACGTGTGTGCTATCAAACTTGGCAGATTGCGTACATTTGAATTCTTTAAATGAATTTTCATTACCTTCATTTTAAGGGCCCACTTGCTCCTTTGGACACCGCTATGGACGAACGATTGTCTTCTTTTTTTTCTCGTGTGTAATTTGAGAAAGCACCATCTGTAATGGTCTATATTTGTGGGCTGAGAGGAACACACATCTTGTGTCTGACACAGTGATATTATTCATGAGACAGGGTGGTCGAGCAGCGCGGCAAACTTCAGCTGAAACATAACTCCTGCTCATTAGCCAGCCTAACATTTGCATCATTAGGACACCACAACAGCAGGGGTAGGAGAATATGCGGCGAAGCACCTTTCATATAACTCTTTGTTTTTACTCTCTGGATGATAGGCTACATGAGTCTGTGACAGGGAGGGAGAGCGGGCGGGAAGGGAGGGGAGGGTGGGAGTGATGCTCCAAACGAAGTGAGGAAGGGAGGTGACAGGAGGAGAGGAAGGAGGGAGGTGAGATAAAGAGAAGAGAAAGGTTAGAGGGAAAGAGGAGAATAAAAGAACATTCATTATAAATTCACTGAATCGACAAGCTGTCAGGCTGCGCTGCCGTCCATGTAGCGTTATAAGCCTCTGCTGCACTATTGACTCCTACGTCACACCCAAAACTTCTCTCTCCTTTTATCACCTTTGGTTGCATCCATATCACCTGTTTCTGCCCCACGCTGCTCTGCTCTCTGGATTGACCCCTGAAAACCTTGCAAAGCCGTGTCATCATCCCATCTTCCCCTTCCCCTTTCTCCCCTTATGCCCTTCTCATCCCTGCTGGGCCACCAGTGAAATATGAGCTGCCTGTAGCATATTGATCCCATGCCTAGCTCCTACCTAAAAATAGATAGATCACAGACAAGGCAAAGCACTCCTGATGCCAATGGCGTCAATGGTTCATATCGATTGCAACAATCAATTTCACCACAGTGCACATTGATGGATTCTGTGTTCCTGTTGTCGTTGTCTCAGTAAGAGCAGGTGAGCCAAGCAAAGGGTTGTCACACAAGTTGAACTGTGACGGCCTTCGATTGGTCAGGACGGGTGTAATCAGCCCTGTGTTATGACTGTCCCATGGCACTGCTTTAGAGGCGTCTGCTGTCAGAACCTTTTTATGCTCTGGGAAATCACCAGCTGGGTGTCCATCACCCTGTTTTTTGTGCATTTTGAAGAATCAGAGAAGGGTGATGGAAATGCCAAAAAAATCCTCTAAAAGTTTGTATGTTCGCTTGAGGCGGCTTTTGACTTGTGCGAAATAGAGTTAATATGTAAATTTAGGAGATGAAAACACTGAAACAAGTAAACGCTGAACTCTCGCGGTGGCTGTTTACGCTGACGTCTTTCCAGTTTAACGTAACATGTGGCAACATGGCTGCTAGCAACAACAACAACAACAACAGATACATGTCGACCAGTTAGGACGCTAAAAACTGAAAGTTATTCCTGCAGACCTCTCTTCATTGCCAAGTTGCCGACTACTTGTTTTGTTTCAAGTTTGTAACCTCTACTTCTTCTACATTTTGTTACAACCATGTTATGGTATGATGCCTCTACCGCCATCCTCTGCAAAAGCTAGCGTTGTTTATCAGCTCCAACCACTTGATGGAAACACACCTAATTCACATTTCTTTTTTTTTCTGACTTAACTTTCAAAAGATTCACTTCACATTGAGATGGAAACCAAGTTCTGAAAAAAAGCTTTGCATCAGCCTTTGTTCACTGGGTCCGTGACACTGCCCTCCATGCCAGTGACAGATGGTTTAATTTCCCTCCATATTTTTTTAAAAGTAAACAACATCATAACGTTGCCCTCGCAGTAGCAATTATTGCCATGCTACCATGCAGGTAAAAAATAAACAAAAATCATCGTTCATGTGAGAAACAAACTGCCGCAGCCAATGCAAAACCAGCTGCAGGGTGACACTGTTTTGTTTTTTTTGTTTTTTTACAATGATCAGTATTTAACAGAGGCAGGACAAAATAATTGTTTCGCAAGTCACAAAAAGTCTCAAGTCTTGAGTCAAGTCAGAAGTCTTACACTTTGAATTTCAAGACCTAACCAAACCATTAGCACTCTTGTAATATATCAAATTAGCACAAATCATGAATGCTTTCAAAAATTTGTAATTTATTTCTTAAAATAACGCCAAGACAAGAAAACAGCATAACCCACTTCTTTACAGTTTGTTCTTTAAATTGATTGGATGTTGTCAAATGCTTAAAGTGGATTTTTGGAGAAAAAAAGAGAAAAAAAAGAATGAAAAAGTGTTTACTTTAGATGATTTGAAGAGATAAATGACATATATTGATTTGTGGCACATATTTAAATAAAATACATTTAAATCTCAAGTATTTTGGGGTCAAAAGGCTCAAGTCCAAGTGAAGTCACAAGTTATTGGTATTTAAGTCTAACTTGAGTTGCAATTCTTTTATGATATTGTCGAGTTGAGTCTAAAGTCAGTTCATGTGACTCGAGTCCACCACTCAATGTTATAGGCTATAACTATCAAAATTATAGTTTTTTCTAATTTTCGGGACAATCGGGACTGGATTTGGGATTCAGAACAGATGCTTATCTGTCAGAACTGTCCCGAACTTTGCAGGACATCTGGTCACCCTACTTGCTTGGTCCCTTAGAATCATGCACAGTAGGCAATTATACATGAATATTGCCTTTTATTATACCAGAGTGAGCAAAGTGTTTTTTATTAAATGAATAAATGCATGAATAAATACAATAAGAATAACAACTTTACAACTTTTTTTTAAAAAGACGGGTTTTTTTAAATTAACTGTGCTCAAATGATAATCTTAGGCTTTAATTCAAAACATTTGTTTTCTCACAAGTGTGTATTAATATTTTTATATTCATATTTAACTCTATAAACTCTTATAAATGAGCCTAAGACACAGAAACAAACCCACTGGTTGAAGAAAAAGTGCTGAATGGTGTAAACTAAAAAAAATGCAGAGCCGGCCTCCTCCCAGAAAAAGCTTACACAAAATTATCTCAGAGGAGATATGGTATCTATTCATCACAACTAGTGTGGCTGACTTCCTCCTTCCACCAGAGTTACCTGAACGGCCTTTCACTGCTCGGGTTCCTAGTCACAGGTGACACTTGCATTTGTCATGGCCTAAGTGCTGTGGAGGAAAAGTTGAGAGCACCAAAATAACAATATTTCACAAAGAGCTGCAAAATGAATCGTAGGAGCTTTTTTGCAGCATGTTGTTCCCTTTGATAAATCAATTTCCTAAGGCTCACTTCTTTATAATTCCAGCTTTTTGCATTTACTGTTAAAAACACTGTGCTGGTCTTGATTTAACATATTCAGTGGGTGATAGTGCACTAGGAAAGAGTGGGGGGTTCTCATGCACGACTGATATAACAACGACATTTAAAGGACAAAAAACTCAAACAGCAAAATTTAAAATTCATTTCATTTTTTCCTCTTTTGTTGTGCGACAGTATGTGTTCCTTTCCCATTAGAGAGCACCTTTGTGTGATGTGAGTCACACACACCTCGTTGACTCCTCTAATACCAGTCTGTCTTTGTGTCTGCAGTGACAGATATCCCTGCCAAGCCTTACTGCCGTCGACAGGCCGATGCCGCAGTGCTGCTTTAACACTCTACAAAGCCTTATACAGCACTGTACGGCTTTCTTATGCATGACTTTGTCTATTTTAAGATTCTCTGTATCATTTATCTCACATACACAAGCTTGAACCTCACATTGGGAAACATTTTCAATCCTGTTTTTGCCTGGTGCAACTCCTTGATCGCTTTTGTTCTGTGAACTAAAGAAGCTTATGATTGCTGATAACTGACACCACAGACTGTCCGTAGTTGAACAAGGAGCAAGTTTTCAATACCTTTAAAACACATGGGACATCAGACTCAGTTTGGATCATTATGCCCCCATTCGCCAGCCCTGCTTCTGACTGTGCCATCAGGTGCATTGAAAAGTTTCTAATGCTTACCATTGGAAAAAGTTTAGGAAAGTGGCTGTGTGTTGTTTTTCTTTCTTTAAACCTGGTAAATCATCAGCCATAAGGTCTTTTCCATTGCAAAACAGGAGATATAGTTTGGAGACATTTTGGGTAAAAATCATAAATTTCATTTTTGTATTTCTTGGAGCAAGCAAGTTTCATGCATGGCATCTTCCCAGCTTCATTTTGGTAGATCAAGCTGAGCCCATTACAGCCCCCTGAGGCCGGAGGAATTCATACACACTTTACACACACCACCTCCAAAATCACTGGCCTTCCCACCAGCAAACTCATGGACACCAATAAAGGCGAGATACTAAAATGGAAAAGGGGCTCACTTATTGACAGTTACAGTTGAAACAAAATACATCATGAATAAAAACTCTACAGTCTTGATAATCCCTCAGTCATTTTTCTTTGGACACCAAGTTCTGACACCAAAGAAGGCAATGCTTTTGCATCTTTTCTGGCTATAACTAAAGTTACAGTGTTTGATACTCATGTTAAACGATGCCAAAGTGTCACATAATGAGGTACTTGCATTTGGAAGTGAGGCTTGCAGACTGTTTCAGTTGGCTCTGCATTCTGTGTTTTGCAGTGTTTTTTTTGTCCAGGCATGCCAGCTCCTGCACACAGCGCTGTGCCTGCCTTCTTTCCAGCTCTGCTCAGACACCGCTGCACTCTGCTCTCTGCCTCACGGATTACTGTCAGCACCTTGTTCTTGATGGCTCCAGTAAAGTGTTGTTTTCTTTTTGGGGGGTGAATGAAAGACACTTAACTTTGTTAAACTGTCACCTGGCAAGCACCAGACAGAAGTTGAGAGTGTTCATGTCTCTTGTGGATTTATTCTGTGTGGATTTTTGTGCTTTCTCAACATGAGCACATTAGTTGGATTAATAGCTAAACTGCTACTAAATGACTGTTGTTCCCACGATACTTTGTAATGTTGACCAGTGAGAAGTGCAAGCTGTAAGTAACATTTTATCAGTGTCCTAGCTGTGTTTATTTTGTGTAAGTAAAGGGGCTGTGGGTACAGCGGATTGCGAAGGCGAACATGGGGGAAAAGGGGAGGAGGAACCGACACAGACTATTTTGAGAGAATGCAGAAAATTTGAGAAAGGGAGGGTTTTCTGAAGATTTGCAGACTTTACTGTTTGGTCAGTTGTGTCTAGCTGTTCAAAATCAAAATTAAGGACCCGAAAGTGAGTATAATATGCCTTCTTTAAAACTTTACATGTCTTGCACCAAGTATAATTTCTGTCACTATTACTACACCTCAGAGTGCATGGCTCAGTCAATATCCACTAGTGTAGTATGGGGGTGAGAACTCACAGCTGATGTGTGGCCTGCCAATAGCGTGCTGTGCTGCAGAAGCCTGCAGCACAAGGGACCACATCTGAACAAGTAGATTTCATCTTCTCTTTGAGTCATTCCCTGCAGACAGCTGCAGACGGATCAATAACATCGGTCCCCTGTCTCAGCCACAATGAGAAGTCGTGGAGTGGCTCTTGTGGCAGAAGCATGTACATATATCTATTCACTTTGGACGGATCGATGTAGGACATGAACATCAAATAGTGGAGAAGGACGAGGATAGCGTGTGCTGCATTCGTATGTGTGCGCGCGTGTGTGTGTGTGTAGCCTGTCTGTATATATATGTGAGCTACATGAGTCTCTATCACCCCCTCTGTAGGTCAATGAAGATGGAGGAGCTGCATTACAGTAAAAATTTGCACAAACATGCTGCTCCATCTGTGAAGCCTAATAGAAATATGGATCCATGCTCGTTTGCTCCCTGTCACACTGACATTTGATTCATCCCTTCATAAGCTGATACAATCTGGCATCGGCATGACATGCTGACACTTTGTGAGGCTCTTAGTCACAGGAGAACTCTAACGATTTGTCACTATGAATGTGAAAAATGCCTCTCATGCTGCAGTGAAACTCATAAAAGAGGCCTATTGTCTCTAAACTGCAAACATTAGCATGGCCCTCTTCTCACCACATTCACCTTCAGGTTACATTGGAGAACTTTTGTGAGGGTCTGAATATCAGACCGTCATCCCAACTGTGATAGTGATCAACTGCACACCCTGTCACAGACCATGATTATGATTCAGCAACATAAATGTTACATCAGATTATCCTCTGCCTGCAAATGATGACCTTTGAAACTGCAAAGAGTGAGCACGGAGGGAGAAGCTAACCTTTAGATTTGAATAACATCTGGACAACTTGGGCTGCTTTACTGCAGTGTCAGAGTGCCACCTAGTGGTCAAGTGGTAGACTCAAATTGAACTGTGTGTGTCATATGGCTAATGTTTGAACCAGCAGAGTCATCTGCAGTTTGCAATAATTTAAAGCTCTCAAAAAGACAGCTTTGGAAGCAATTGCCAAAATGATATTACTCCAATAAAAGAAATCATCTCCCAGTGAAACATGTGTGTAATTTGATTGAGCTGCTCTTTTAAAGACAAAATATTATGTGGCTTCATTAACCTTGCATTCATAATTCATATTCCTCAAATTTGTCATTTGTCAAGCGTCACATATTGTTCCTTTCCCCCCCCCTTAACACATGGGAACATTCCCATCAACGCACTGGTGGGAGAAAAGTCTTTAGGGACCATTGTGCTTGATTGTGTGATAATAACCCATTAACATTCTGATTTCACAATTCATCTCTGAGATAATTGCCTCCATCAATATGCATCGAGACAGCGCAGCCGTCATTTGAATAATATGGTTTTGGATTGTTGAAATGCTTTATTGTGATTAAAAACTGACAGCAAAGGACAAGCAAAATAGCTCGGTGTAGGAGTCTGTTTTTGTAATAGTATTGTATTTTGAATTTTTGAATGATATCTTTGGAATTTGTGGTTTGAATTATATTCATTGCGAGGATGACGGTGTTTTATGTTTTAGTTATTTTATTGACACAAAAATGTAAAATATTTGGGTCCAAACAATATACAATGAAAGATGATGTAAACTATAAACTCATTGATACTTTACACTTGTCTCTAACTGATTTATATCCAGATGGGGTTAAACCTGCATGGTGAACCATCTTTGATCCAGGAGCAAAACTGGCAGCCCACTGGGGAAGACCCAGCGCCATGGGAGGGCCTGGTGGAGGAACGCCCACCCATTTAACATCTTTACCCTCCTCCCAAAAAAAGTGTTATTTAGACTTCTTTTTTTTAAATTGCACTTAAATGCTACGATCTATTGACGTTAGATACTAAGTCATTTCCAAAAAATACTTTGTTGAAGCAAATCAAATATGTGTGCAATATGCAGACTTTTTGTGACTGACACATACATCTAGACCAATCACTACTCAGAATGCATCATGTGACGCAAGCAAGTTCATGCGTAGTAAAAAAGTGTTACACTACTCTCTGCCGCCTATTCTGGAGTTAGTTTAGGAGCCTTCATTTGGATTCTGTATTCTGTTTTGATTGAAGAATAGATACTCAGAAATGGCATTAAACAATTAATAAGCATTTATCAAACCGTTCTGATGAAAGGGCTGCAGCAGGCTGTGCTGCTGGCGATCCTGCACTTTCCATAGCAGTTGCTTGCCCAGACGTTGTTAGCTTAACCGCTGGCCAGGCTGACCCCGATGCTGGCTTAGCACACCCAGCGCTAGATTCATCAACACAACCAGCACTAGCCCTCTCCTCTGAGGCCTCGCTTCTTGTCTCGCCACCACCACCATTGCTGCCACACCTGCCAGCATGCAGCCTCCTAAAATTTGACCATGCTGTTTAAATGGTATTTATGCGCTGCGCACATAGTGCACTGTTGCAAATGTGCCTGCGTTTGCATGTTGTTGTTTATTTGTGCGTATTTGGGATCTGTGTGCATCTTCAGGCGATGTTGTTTGCCATGCTGCTGTTTTTGTGCTCATGGACACAGTGCTCTGTTGCAGTTGTGTTGTGTGTGCACCTGCATGACATTTTTTGCGGACCCTCCCATGACAATCACATGCCCTCCCTACAGACGCTCTAGCGCTGGGCCTGCACTGAGGGCGACAGTGACTCCCCCCCCCATCAAAATCTGGCTATCTCCCACCCTCATAGTTCCCCATTTGCCCGAGCTCCCTCCCCAGGACAATTCACAACATGTCAGTTTACAAGAAACAGTGATCAGGGGGCTTTTCCATGATGTTTGATCTCAACATCATTAAAATGAGCTTAAAAATACTCTGTTTCACATCTTTTAATCTTTTTTCCATCAACATGCACACAGCTCCAGGACGGGATAGACCTGATTAGATACCAACCTTCTGTTGAATACTGCTTCCTGTCAGTCAAGAGTCAGAGAAATCAGCCGCTTCAATGACATTAACCTTGGCCATTAATGTCAAACATCTAATATCAAAGCTTGCTCTGCAACTGGGAACTGAAATGTTGCAATTTCCCCTGGTCTAATGCAATCCTGGCTGACTTCACTTGGAGTTCATTTCACTGTTGTGTAGGCTGATTAGCCTTGATGATTTAAAAGCAGACAAGCCTCTGCAAGACATTTACAAGCTTTTGGCATCCCAGGTTTTTTCTTTTATCATCTGAGATCACAACCTCAAAACCTGCTTCAAACGACATCATTGAAAATATTTTCCAAAATTCAGCAATGTCCTACAGAGCAGATGAAAAATGACCACAAACCTCTGCAGACCAAATAATCCAAATCGCAAACACTCAATGACATCTGCAAGCGCAGTCGCATTTCACATAAGGATGCACGATGCTGGTTTTATTTGCCATGACAACAAAAACGAATGTTTTCAAGGGAAGCGGATTTTAAATGCAGCTCACAAACAGAAAAGCTACCACAGTATTATAACAACCACTGAAACATCCGGCAAGGAAACAGCGTTACAAAATTCTCAAACTTTATTGACAACTGAACATTTTCATTGCATCTTCTTTTAATTCTAAAATCTAAAATAGTTAAGAGGTTATTTTTTCTGGCCATGAGTGTAATCACTAGTACTTTCAGGCACTTGGAGGCTGTGGGTTGGAAACCTTTAGTATGGAGAGCAAAGAGAAACTTTAAGGGTGCAGCTCTCAGGGAGCGCACAGCACTAAATTAAATTAAATTAGTTTTGAACCTTACCTCTCTGTGTGGAGTTTGCATGTTCTCCCCGAGTCTCTGATCTCTGGTTGTTTGTATGTCGGCCCTGTGATAAACTGGGCAACTTGTTCAGGGTGTACCCTGCCCTCACCCAGTGTCAGATGGGATTGGCTCCGGCAACCCCGAAAAGGAAAAGCAATTACAGATAATGACAAAATTGGAACATGTTTTTTGTTGTTGCTGTTTTTGTTATGATATTTTTTGGGCTTTTACTTAATTAGACAGCTGAGAGGTTGGGCAGGAAATGGGAGAGAGAGAGGGAATGTCACGACGCAAAGGACCACAGGTTGGAATTGAACATGAGGCTGCTGCAGCGAGAATGCAGCCTCTGAATTTTGGGCACTGGCTCTACTAGCTGAGCAATCAGGGCCTCCCAACATGTACGACATTAACAAATATATTTGTCAAATCATCAGAAATGATAATAAAGTTAAAGTTTCAAATGTGCCTCTTATACAAGCTAATCTGACTATGTGATTGTTCAATCGACCTTCTCCTTTATAGAGTATTAGTTTTAATTTTAGGGTCAAAACCTGCCAGTTTCCTGGATCTGCTTAAAAAGCAATCCACTATTAACTGGCAGGATGCAGACATACTGATTTTTAAAGCAGCAAAGAGGAAGAGCAGCACATTTTGCATGTAAAATTAATTGGAAAAGAATATCCTGTCAACACGTTGATCACCAGATTCGTCAGCGTCATTGCACATTTTTCATTCATGCAATACTGCATTCACGTCTTTATGATACAGCAGTTAAGTGTGATACATTTGTGCCAGTGTCTTGTCTACAGTACCATTTTAAATTTGCTGGGATTATATGGGATTAAGAGCAATCAGATCAATATTTTATCTCAGCTACAAATAGTGCATTAAAGCTTAATATAGTAATTTTTGCATTAGGGTGAATCAAATAGTGGCCAGGTTTGAACTTTAATACTCTCAGATCACATAACCATGTGACGCAATGTTAGTGAACTGTATAGAGCATTCTGTTGGTCTATGATGCTTCATAACCAAGTGGAATATTTTGGGCTCCAGCAAAATCTGCTGATACAGATACTGAAGAAGCTGCTACAGACTTAATGGATCTTTGTAATTAAATGAACACAACTAAGAACACACCCTGCCAGGTGTGAAGTTTTTTTATTATCTTATGTTGCTTTATATTTCTACACTACATTTAAGAGGGAAAGATAGTCCTTTCAATTCCACCATGTTTTTTTGACAGGTCAGGTCAGTTACTTTACAGTAATAGTTACTTTGCAAATTAGGATTTTACCTAATTACAATAAAGTCTGAGAAAAAACAGACGTTGTTGAAGAATAAAGCAATGATTCTAAGCCTTCTTTACTTGTGTTGCCTTGTTGCTGTGTATTGTTGGGGCTTGTTGTTGTCTTTTATGTTTCCATGTGTTGTTAACAGATCCAGGAGGTACATTGGTTCAGTGGTTGGTACTGCGGCATCACAGCAGCAAGGTTTTGGGTTCATATCGGCCTCCCTTTGAGGAGTTTATTTGTTCTCCTTGTGTCTGCGTGGGTTGCCACCAGGTGCTCTAGCTAACTCCCACTGTCTACATGCAGATTAGTTTAACTGGTGACTCAAAACTTTCTTAGAATGTGAGTTTGAAGAGTTGTATGTTTCTATGCGTCGGCCTGTGATGAACTGGAGCTCTGCCCATGTGTGCACTACCATTTGGTTTGGCTCCAGTCCCAGCGACTCAGCAAAAAATATAGGTAATGCATGGTAGGATGTTAACCATTAAAAGAAAGATTTTCTGTCAAAAGAGACTTCACTTTGACAGTTAATCAAATTACCCAATATTTTGGGGAAAAAGAAAAAAAAAAGTCTAGGAACAGAGAGATGCCCAACGAAGAAAAACGTGTTTGTTGATCAGAACTTAGTTTCTTGTGTGCTCCTCTTCTATTAATCACCACCAGGCCTTTCACATTAATCTCGTGATTAATGGGACTGGGAGGCACAGGACCAGACCATCCAACTTTCAAAAGAGAAAATAAAACTAGCTCACCCTCAGTTAGCACAGTCAAATGCACATGTACACATTAATAAAACAATCTAACACTCTAATGTCGTATATAGGATGGTCATGATATTTCATCATATTTTCAGTAAATTCTAATCAAGACCATATTATCCCAATACCCACAGAAAAAATTACTCAGTCAAATTAATCTATAAATTTGCTTATTGTGTGTTTTGTGTCTTGTTTGGCCTAAGTTACATACAAAATATGAATAAAAGGAAAGTCTGTAACCATAACTGTGCAAAATTGTACAAACAAAACAAGCGTTAAAACAACATTAACCCCGACAATTTTGACAAAGCAAGAACGTAACGGCACAGAAATGGTTCATCATATGTGTATTTTTAGCACAATATCAATATTCCATTTTAAAATATCACAGTTATGGTCAATATCAGTGAGTTCCAACACTATAGTCATAGTCTATATAATAATGTACTGTATTGCTCACAGGGGACATTTACCTGCAAAACCACAACTTTCGCTTGTATTACTTTGGTACATTTTCTTGTTAAGTTCTAGTGTTCTAACACTGTGGTATTGGTACATTCACAGAAGTGAATAATCTGAATTACTTGACACAAGTAGAAGTAAAGGGCAACTCTGTTGATTTTCAACCTTATCTCTATCCACCTGAATTAGGGATATAATGTGAAAGCCAACAAAAAAATTTTCAGTGTTCTTGGTGTCTCTTGGACACAGATTCAAAATCACTTGTTCTTCCTGGAACCAGGGACGTCACCGGTTCCAGGAAGAACTACAATCTGTTTACTCCTCGCCTTTCCCCTCACACTCCAGGCCAGTCAGCGCCATGTTTGCTTTGAAAGGATTTTCTGGCTCAGGTGGACCGAAAAACCCTCGTTATCGAAAACTACTCAATATTAAATAAAAGAAATGTTCCGATGTGATGGATAACAACCTTGGAGACCCGACAAGTTCTGTTTTTTGTGATGCAATGCATCCTGGTAAATACAGGCTCTGCAAGAATGGCTGTGTGAGCAGGACAAGTCAGAAAACTCAGCTTTCTCCGTCAGTATAGTACAAACTGAGGAATTTATTGCTTCAGTTTACTGCAATTCCCATCAACACTGATTGGACAGCCACATTAAAAGTGCTGAATTTTCCCTTTAACTCTACTGAACAAGGCAAGGCCCCATTACTTTTAACAACTTGTTTGCAAGCATAATTAATTAGTGTTAATAGCTTGGACAGTAAACATGTTTAATTACACTCCACCAGTACATTTCCACCAACGTTATGTTTGTTCAGTGAGTGACTGCCATGTGTCTCTCCATCCTAATTGGTCTCCTCATCATCTCTCATCTTAAGAAACTGCTGCCCCCTAATTGTCTCGGTGGTAATTTTCCCAGACGCCTGCAGGCCCAGTGAAAAAGACTTCTGTGATGTGTTCGATGATTACTGAATACATTAGGCAGTCTACAATGGTTGGATAGAAGCAGTCAGCACAAGAGGCGATGAATATGTTAGAAATGGCTGGTGGCAGTGTAATTATGCATGGTAATGATAACAAATGCTTGTTGTGTTTTTTTAAAGAAAACATTTCTTTTCCCTTGAGCACATTCTTCCTGGGGTTTACTTCATGATGCAATGACCCATATCGCAATACCTAAAACTGCCAGCAGAGGGGGCGCATGTCATTTTGTTCCAGTAGGAAAACTTCTCTGGGTAAAAATATAAAAATAACATACATGTTTTTCCTTCCTCAGGGTATTGACATAAATATATACACATATATTAAATCCACTAAAAATATAGGCAACACAAATGACTGAACAAGCAAGGAGCTCTTTCTGATGTGTCCTCTCACATAGTTTTCATGCAAACACTAACTTTTCAAACTCGTCCTGACCTCAAATTGATCTTTTCCCATCAAGCCAGTCATAAATCTCCATGTCAGTCATAAAGGTTCTTGAAAGGTGGGAAAATCTCCTATTCTGCTTGAGGAGAAGAGCCAGTCCTTGACCTGAACATACATATAGAAAAAGTTAGGAGTAACGAACCAGATCTAAGGGTTTACAACCCTTTGCCAGAACCAGCGGTTGCAGTAAGGAAAGCAGATAATGCTATAATCTTAAAGCTGACCTGTGGGGGCAGGTATTAAAAAACTTAAATTTCAGGAGACAAGGTTATGAAGTGAGAATTTGAAGAAAATAGTGGGAAAGAGGGCCAGCACAGCAAAGCAATAAAACGTGGGACGAAAACAAGATCAGAGTTCTTAACTGCCGCTGCAGGAGCTGAGAGAGAGAAAAAGTTGGACTTGAGGTTTTGAAGGATGGTGAGCGATTTTTTTTTTTTTTTTTTAACGCCACGCCTGCAGCTAATGGAGTCAGATAATGGCTGGTCGCCGCTTTCATCCCAGCTCCAGGTTTTTTAATTAGATCAAAAAAGTTGATAAATGAGTCTCGACTTTCAAATGAGCCTCTCAAAAGGTTGGAGGTTGGAGAGATCTCTATCCGCACTGATAATAAAGTTGGGCTGAGTGTGCGATTCATCAGGGAGTCTGCACCGACCGGGGCAGGTTTGTTGACAAGCACAACACGAGCTCTCTGCCTCACACACAGACAGAAAGCGCTGAAGTGCAGCCATGCAGAGATGACAGAAACATCCATGTAATCAAGGCCGAGTCATTCGTCTGCATAGACAGTATAACTCTCGCACGTTGCATATGACTGCATGTTGCAAACATTTCCATTCATCAAAATTTATCTTTGTATATATACAGAGTAGTTTCATAGATGACACTTTTCCTCAGGGCCTCTGAACATTATAATACCATAGGCATTTAATCTGCCTCTCTTTCTCTGCTCACCTCCCATCGCTGCTCGTCTCTGCCAGGGGTCTAATCCTCTGTGACTAATAGGCTGGATATGAGGATTATTTTTTACCTGCCCAGAGACACAGTAAAAGAGAGATATGAATGGATATGTGAAAAGCTGATCTTTTTAATGGTATGACAGAGTCGTCACCATCCTGCTCCTGAGCGTGAGTCAGTGTGACTGCTCACATGTTGGAAGAAAGTCTGAAAGCCATGATGCTTTCATGTTGCAGTCACACAAACGCAGGGCTAAGAAAGATATTCCTCCCTACCAGTAACTTTCTCAGGCTTTTCAAAGTACAGTCACACTGATGAGGACATTTTCTGCGTATAAGCTAATACGTGAAGTTCAGTGAGATTTTTCAGCAAGTGAAGAGGTTAATCGCCCTGATCTCTGATCCCCGCTGCTCAGCGGCTTTCTGCTCAGGGAAAAGTATCTCATATGTTTAAGCCGCACTTCATGTATCTGTTCTTTTAAAAAATAAGAATGTCATATAATTTAGTGTGCATATAATCCTCATGACAGCCATTTTAAAAAGACCCTAAACAACCACTGAACTTTGTTTCACATCAAGCAGTTAACAGAGCAAAGCAGTGCAGCATTTTGAAGAAGAACTAAGGCCCAAAATTAAAATTAAGCTACAGATTTTAAAAAATAACAACAACAACAACAACAACAAACTAGCACATAGATGACATAAAGTAAGGGATAATATCGATTTTCTTACATATTTTTGGAGCTTTATCCACAGTGTTTACTTTGAAATAATTTAACAAGCCTGGTCATGCTAGCTAGCTCTGTTAGGCTACTTGATCAATGCAGGATTGTAACTGTAGATTTGTAAAGCTCTCGTTGTAACGGAATTACATAATTTTATTTAATTGCAAAATAAATGTAACCATAATTAGTTATGCCTGCAGTTACTAAGAAAAAAATGTTATTAAATTGCAGTTACTTATGAAAATCTCAACGATCAAAAAGGGGGTTCCATCTGAATATTTTCCGTAAAAAGCTTAGGCTATATGTCGAGTAATGTTTTGTTGCTTTTCATGTTTTTGACATGCACAGTGCCGTATTTTGCCATTTCCAGTCAAGGAAGTTTGGTGTTAAAAGTTTGAAAGTTCAATGCTATTCTGATGGTTTTGATTGGTTCTCTTGTCTGAATTTGCAACGCCCCACGTCTGCCAATCCACATCATTGCTTAAAGCTAAACAACCTGTCTCAGAGTTGCCACCATGTCAATGGATGAAAACATGTTCCAGTGCTGAAAATATACAGTATATATTTAAAACAAACAAACAAACAAACATTTTATTCAGAAATCAAAAAAGGGCTCGAACAGCTCATTGCAAAACATCTTTACCAGCTGTAAAATGCTACTAATGTTGAAAGTTCTTATGTCAAACCTGAGGAAACATCTGCAGATACGCAGCTTATACAGTAACTAGCAGTCAGCAGCAGTAGCAGTCATATTAAATAAATTGGGAAGGCCTTGCCTACCTCCCACTTGAAAACATTTGTTAGAAATTAAGAAAAGTAATCAAAAAGTAATCAAGCAATTGAAATAATTACATTACTAATTATTTTTCAAATATGGTGGATTGTAATCTGTACCCTATTACATTTCCAGAGTAACCTTCCCAACCGTGGCTGTAAGCTAAATGCTAATGTCAGTGCTGTAGGATACAATGACAATGTCAACAAACTGATACTTAATAATGCGTAAGATTTTCAGCATCCTTCCTTCGAGATTAATAAAGTAAATCTGATCTGATCTCACCAGCTCAGTTCTCAGCTCTGTGACATACTAGCGTCATGTGCGGGGGGGTGCACTCGTACATCAAGCTGCCTCTCGCTACACAAACAGGAGAAAGGCTCCTGGCCTACGGCCTTCATGGCTCGTAAAGGCTACTTACTTACTTATTTCCTAATCTAATCTCTGTTTAGTGTGTCATCATGCTAACACTTCACAATCAACATTAAGTAGATATACAAGCTATAGCCTCACAGAGCTGCTAGCATGGCTGTAAAGTTGTCAAAAAGAGAAATATGGTCATTATAGAGCTACACGAGTGAAGCTGAGATCAGCCAAGGAAAACCTTGTTTCGATCCCTCCAGTAGCTGTTTTAAGACTAAAAGAATAAGAGAAAAAACTGTCAGACTGCTATTGTCATCTCTTGAAAAAAAAGATTTCATACAGTATCTATCTAAGGAAGATCTGTATGCAGGCATTTTGAAACTGTTTTTTTCCGTCGTGAAAGATTTGCTTTGGGAGGACAGCACCTTGCTGTGCGTGTCATCCATTTTTGCATCCTCCAGACCTAATTTGAATATTCAAAAACAAAATCTGAGGTGGTAAAAACTTTCTCATGCTCTCTTGCCATATGGTTCGCTCCTTTGATTTGAGGGGCTTTGGCTTGTTTAAACCGCGTCAGTAGATAATCAGACTGAACAAAGACTGAGCCAGAAAAGCTTTACGCCTGAGACCAATAGGACACAATAAAGCTAATCTTATTTAACAACTTCTATAGTAAATATATGCAGTGGTCTTCCCTTGACTGGTTCACATTGTAATCCCATCAAAAGGCGTTGGACAAAGAGGAGAATGTGCTCCTCTTTCTCCAGGCTGACATGCTGCATTATTCCAGACAGATCATATGTATCTAATGTATTTCCACTTGACAGAGAGCTGTTCGGGTTTTGGGGTAACTTGTCTTCAAGACTGCAACATAGAAGGCATTGGACTGGAGAGTAAACCAGCCAGAGAGTTGAAATTTTAGAGATATTAGCGTATGATTACTCTATGACACTTTGCGTTGCGCTGGAGCTCATGGGAAATACTTTAACACTGTCTTAAGAAATCACACTTTCTGTTTTTCAGCGTCTCATTTTTGCATCATGATTGGGTTTCAGTCAGCAAACCTATAATCTATTACTGTTTGCATGTAAACACTTTGAAGTTTTACGGGCCACTGGCTAGTTTCAAACTAGTGATTTAAGCCTATACTATACTAACACATTTTTTTAATTTGGAAATCCTGCTGACTGTGAAAAAAAAGACAATTTGTGCCTTTGTACATTAATACTGTTTATTTAATTTTGTGACTAGTTCACGACCTGCTGGGATAATAGTTTGTATGTCTTAGCTTGCTAACATTACAATCGGTTTAATAAGCCACACAGCAGTTGCACCTGGCGGTTAAATATCTGTAACAAGTGCGAATGAGCAATAGCTGCGACTGGCAACTTAAAATGTTACAGTCGACAAATGGTTGAAGAGTCATGGAAAGGGCGGGGCTAAATTGTAGACAAAGGGTAAGTCATGACCAATGAGAGAGTGTGTGTTTCTGCAAAGTTTGGCCATATGTTTTGAATCCATTTAGAAATTAAGTACTTTTTTGTTACAGGCCACTCCTACTGCCATGCCCCCTTTTGTTGCCAGTTGGCCCAAACAGTTAATCCTTCGGCTTTTGACCAACCTTTCCACAACATTGTTTGCAAGTCTGTGAATCTATTTTTTGCTTCTGCAATAGGCCACTACCTTTGCAATGCCCCCTTTTATCCTATTGGCTTGAACACAAACACACAAACTCTTTCACACACACGCACACACACACATACTTGATGTTCAGCCTCTTAGGGCAAAACTGTGGCCGCCAAAGAGCGGGGAATTTTTGTGGACCAACAGAGCGACCTGTAGAGTTGCTGATTGCAGCTAGAAATCTCCATCTAATATATTTGCTGCGGCAAATTTTAATACAATGATGCATAAATCTCCAAAGCAAATACACTGTACTGGTGTCTATTAAATGTAAAGCGTCATGCGTCCCCTTTTTCACACGTCGCTCCTGACCATATAGTGTATATTATACACTGTATGACCCCTTGAAGTCATTTTTTTTCCATGTCACACATGCATTGCTTTGCACTGTACGCATCCACACGGATGACTGTGTCTCACAGTAAACTCAGTCCTCAGGGATCTCATTTACTCTGCTTCTCAGAGGTTTCCACAAACTCTTGTGAATATCAATTGCTTACTCACTTCCCAGTCATTTTCCTTACAGAAATACCTGCTACACATGGTGTATAAAATGAATCTGGATGACCAGAACTCATAGTATTCTGTTAACATGTTCAATCTGTATGTTGATGTGGATGCACACTGTTTTTCATAACTGGGGTGTAGTTTTGTTGTTTTTTTAAATGGGAACCACACACAAGGACACACAAGGACACATGCAAAGACAGTGAAGCAGGTTCACACATTTCCAGAAGGATATGAAAAGATGACTCTGTGAACACACACACACACACACACACATACACAGTCTTTTTCCACTGCAGTGCCACCATATTGCTCACACATGCTAGCCTTCCACATATATCTATGACATGTCTAGTGTTGACCTCTCTGCCTCCACCCTACCTTGTTCTTACGAGGGTGGAGTGAATGCGTGTGTGTCAGGGGGATTAATATTACTAATGTTGACAAAGAGCATTTATTTTCCCATATGTTGGGCAGCCACTTTAACACTGATGACAGGAGGATGGGGCTAAAACAGAAAAAAAAGAGAAGCGGTAAATCAGAGAAGAGGCACAATGAAGATGTGAGTACTGACCACTCATCTAGAATGAGAGCGAGATGGGAAGGATGCTGCCAAGAGGTTATTAGATAAACCACATAATCTCCACTGCTGGCCCCAGTGGCACTGTGTAAGCTTTAGGGCCTGAGAGGTGTTGAAGATATTTTATGAGCATGTTTATGGAGATCGATATGTGTAAGTGACGGGGGACCGAGTGCAAACGCATCAGTGGGATTGCTGTTTTGTCTGGAGGCAGCAGCAGCGGCTTCACACTGTGTGGTGTTGAAAGTTTGAGTTTTTCTGCTTAGAATCACTCATATTCACTATGTCCAACATCTTGCATGTGCAATAGTTGTGATTTAAACTTAGACTTTGTACCTTGCATTTTTATTAGCTAGAGCATTTTACTTACTCTCCATGATAACAGACCAAACCCACATAACCTCAGGTTGTGTCAAAATAATTTCAGCACCGCAACAAAAATTACTCTATCAGCATAACATCTTCCCTCTGGCTTGAAGAGCGGTGGCTTTTACTAGCCTCTTATTATGCACTGACAAAATAACAACACAGAGAGAAAACCTACTGAGGAAGAGATGATGAGATACCCCCTGGTACTCCTTCTTGAAAGATGCCTGCAGAGTTTTTTGATTCAGCCACAATTGATGTGGCACTTTAATTGAGTAAATCATTTTTACCTCACTGGACCTCTTCATTTTTGCTCCTAGCATCCTCCTGCTCCGTTGCAACTTAAGGTAAAAACCAAAATATGAATACAACTAATTTACAGCACCTCACCTGGAGCCAAAACAAATTTTGAAGGAGGAAGACAACATGGTGAATAAGACACAACTTTTTATGTTCGTGAACCGAAACTCAGAAGACTGCAACAATCAAAGTTTAGATTTATTTTTTTGAATTGAAATTATTTATGCGGTTGTTTGGGTAAGTGTACCCCTGAAAGTTGACACCAGTCCACAAATATTTCCTCCTAAAACCGATCATGAGTGTTTTTATCCTCCAAGAAATGACACAGTCGTGACAACTTACCTCACAGTCAGTACATTTACATGCACAGTATATTTGAGCTACAGTTTAAGCTTGATAAGGCCATTTAATTGGACTACTGTTCTTGTCCCGGTGCACAAGTTCCAAGGGCGAATGGATTTTTGACCGACTCCGCTATGGTAGGTGGCGATATACGGTGATATGCCGCCTACTGGTGTTCTGCTGGTTGCTCCTAGACCTTCCTTCGGTTAGCCAAACAAGCTACAAACAAGGTAGCAAGCGGCCAGCAGAATCCATGTTAAACAGTTAAAACATGGACAGCCATATTTACACTTCACTTTCAGCACAAATTCAATGCAAACTCCTTGTGCCTATGGGATTCTTCTTTTCTTCCCGGCTTTCTTCTACAAATTTATGTTGTTCGAATTTTAGCTCAAAGACCACCGCAGGTACATCGACCATGTGTAGATTGCTTAGGGCCAGTCCAGGCCTGGTTGAGGTGTATACATGCAGGAGTATTTCGCCTCCCAATCGCATTATCTGGGTGTGTTAGCTCA
>JAQLOL010000012.1:24489163-24537182 GCA_029783665.1 Naso thynnoides | reverse complement strand
ACTTTAATTCCTGCAGTCCTGAAATGATTTAGAAGTGATGGCTTGCAGGTTGCAGTGCATCTATATACTGGTTCATTAACTGACGGATGAAGACAATCACCTTCTTAAATTTTAAAATTCATTCATGTTGGATGTTGGATTCAGCAGGAATGCACAGTATAGGATTAACATTAAGTTTATGAGCCTCCAGTCATGCCGGCAGCTCTGTGCGGCTGAAGTGCTTTTGATGCACATGCTACGCTAACGTCAGAATGCTAACAAGTCCCCAGTAACAATGTTAACATGCAGCAGCAACATGCAGACAAAACCCAAAACGTAACTCAGCAATTAAAGGGTATTCTGGAGAGACACCAGAGGTTCCACATGCTTGATGTCATCTCATTTTCTCTCACAGCTGGTTCTCTCACACGTGTATTGAATCTGCCTCAGCACTTCCTTATCGTACGTAGACTACACAGGCCCACCCCTTAGCCTGACAACCAGTGAAAGACAGTGCGGTGACATGTGTTAGCAGGCCAATATTTGCTTATTGGCACTTTAAAAATTGTTTATATCATTAGTTTTGTAAGAATTTCAGCTCAGTGGACTTGTGGTTAGAGTATTCCCCCTGAGATTGGGAAATTGAGGTTTGATCCCTGGCCAAGTCATACTGATGACTATAAAAATGGGGCCTGATGCCTCCCTGCTTAACACTCAGTATCAAGGGATGGTCTGAGGGTGAGCCCCTGTGTCATCCTAGCATCATGTCCAGGTGGTGTATTTGTACACCAAGTCGCCTCTTGCTACAGAAATAGGAGATAGGCTCCTGCCCCATGGGCTACATGGCTCTCAAAGGCTACTTTGTAGGAATTTGATGATAAGCCAAAGTATTGGACAAAATAAAATTTGGCTTGATAATATTGTTAGATGAAAAGTCAGATGATCACCAAAGTAAGTAGGACACATTTGCTGGGAAAATGAAATTCTGTACCAGGTTTAATAGAGTTATTCTTACAAATATAATTCATCACTTGATTTAAACAAAAACGTTATGCAATTCTGGTAGGATCCAGAAATATTATTATTATTATTTATGATTCAAAGTCTGTCTTTTGTCAGCTCATTCATTATTTTTATTTATATAATAAATATCTCAAATAGCGTGTCTAGCATTGTCATCACAGGCTTTCTATGGAAAGTTTGAGCTTTCTTCTTTTATTTTATTAATGACTCTACAAAAACATTCCTTCCATTAACATTTTATCACACAGAAAGCAGTCTGCCAAAAATATTGTGTAACTGGGTATATCAGTCTGGTATTTGATTACAATAATATTTCTGCTTGATGGCTCCATGTAAATACTTTATGTATGCCCTCTAGTCATTTAGCTCCCTTTCTGTGTGTTTTTAGTTTGGTTTTATTATTTTATATGATGAACTTTGTCATTTTTTTATGAGACAGAAAATCATCTGAGCCGTAGCGATGCAGTTATGTAGTTATGTATTTGTCTTAGTGACAAGATGAGGTCATTTACAGAAATGTTTTCAGGTGTATTTTGAAAATTTGTCATGTTTGCAAACTTGACAGCCTAACGGTGAAAATACACTGAACAAGTACACTTTTAACTACTTGTGGGATAACTATGGCAGGCATGAATACTGAGACAGATCCTGTGCTGATAATACTTGCATCCCATTACACAACTTGAAATGAAAAGTGATGGATAGGTCAGTCACTGTGGACCTCATGAAAGCTACTAATGGTGGAGAACTGCCAGAATGTAGCACCGAAGTCATCTGAGCGCAGCTGTCAGATTTGAGCGCTACATTATTACTGTCGGCCATTAAGTTCTCTCTGTCATTACGTGTCAGTTGTGCCACCAGGCGCATCAGGCAGAGTGAAAGGAAATGATGGGTAATGATAGTTTGTGATAAACAAACCAGGTCATCCTCATTACATATGCTGTCATAACACAGCTGCACAACAGCATAAAGTAACAATATAAAAGGTCCTGACTTTTCTATATAACTCAAGATCAGCGCTGACATTTACAATATTCTATATTCCGTGCAGGTGTAGCTGGTACTGTAGTGCCTTATAGTATAACATATGTGACCCTGCAGAATATATATTAAATGCAATGCGTGTTATAAAAAGACAGCATTTTGATTGTAATGTCGCCATCCACTATATATAAGACATATGGCACTATATGGACCATGCCGTGATTGTAGGGTGTGTACTGCATGCAGTTTGGTTTGCTTCATGTGGACAAACACAACTTGCAGCTGAGTTTGAGTGCATATTTACTGTTCCAATGCGCATGCAGAGATTTGCATTTATTAATGTGTGCGAGTGAAAGACAGACAAAAAGAACATGACAGTGAAATACAGAAGAGAGGCAGCAAGAAGCCGAGGAAACGGAATAGGAAATTTTGGGCCTGTGGCAGTGTGTCTGCTCCTGTCGATCTGATTTGGGTGACACTGTGTGACAGGAAGCTGGCAGAGGAGCTGGGTGACCCCCCGCCCCCCCCCCCAAACTGGACGTCACTGTGGAAATGATTGACACACACACACACACAGAGTTTAAACCCAGTCGCCAAATCTGGAACTTCATTATTCTTTACTTCTTGTGAGCCCTCAAACTACTAACAGTGGAATTCAGACTGATGTAATGTTGGTGTTGACCCTTTGATGAATAAAAGAACTCACATTGAGCTTGTGCATTAAACCAGCAAAATAAAAAAAAAAGCCAGTTTCTAAAATATTTATAAACAAAAAGAGTCCTCAGCCATGCTAGCATCTCTATGTCAGTATAAGCTATTTTACAGGGGTGCTTTAATGCAAATGCTAATGAGAACAGGCTAACATACTCATAGCAACAATGTTACCTGCAAGTAAAAATAAAAAATTTATTAAGAAATTAGGCCAACAGCTAAGGCTAATTAGGATGACTTAAATTTTGCAAGTTGTGGGGGAAAAAAATTTAAAAGAATGTGTTCGACAACGTAAAATTCTGGCCTGATAATGACAAAACCGAAAAAGTCAGGAGATAAACAAAGCTGTCAAACTGTTTTTGTCAAATTTCATGATGAGAAAAACAAATGAGAAATGATTTTTTTGTTTTCATAAAACATACAATTATCAACCTCAGGATGGCACTTGAGGAAACATTAGAGGATCAGTAATGCTGGATTCTGTTCCCTCTGAGGTTTGGAAGCTGGAGCTGGGAATAACATCACAACCAAGTTGTGCCTGCTCAAGAAAGTCAAGTTGGAAAACCAAGATTTCACACAGTGGGTAACATGTCCTTCTCCAGTGGGGTTTGCTCTAGCAAGCAACGCCAGTCAATAATTGATAACAAGCAGAGCACACAAACACCACAGTAACATTTTTACAGACAGAAGTTGGATGATACTGTGACGAATGAGACACAAACACTAGAGCTTTTGTTGATTCACAGAGCAGCCATTTTGGATTTTGAGGTCAGGTTAGGTGAGGCCGTCCTGATTTTCAAGGAGGTGTTTCAGTCCAACTAAAATTTGAACTTCCCCTTTTAAATAGAATGCACCATGAAATCAGAGGGATGGATCATCTGGAAACCATACATGCCTGTAAAAAGAAAAAAATTTGTAAAGTCAATAAGTGGATGTCAAGTTGTTTCTTTAAAGTCTGTGTTTGGTGGCCCATAGAGGAAAGGTCAGAGGCTCCTTAAAGTCAGTAGGATTCATAAACTGGAAACACAAATACATGGACACAAATACAATGGCAATCCAGCCAAGAATGTCTGTGAATATTTCTGTCGGAACTGAAGTCTACACTGATGGACCAACACTGCAAAACTGCTTGACCCATGCCATCAGCATGTCTGCAAAACACAAAACCTGCTTTTGCTTTATAGAGAAACTTGCACTTCTGATTCTTTCTGGTTCAGCAGAACACGAGAAGCAAGTGGCAGCTTTGTCCAGTATCCTCTTCCACTTCACTTAGTTGTTTTCCCTTTTATAAGAGGGTTCACACCACCAAGGATAACTCCCACAGGGTAAGCAGCTCTTTTGTTTCTTGTACTTTTTAATAACTTACCTCTGGTTGATGTATTTTTTATAGGATCATAACAAGTGCAGTGTTAGCGCTGTTTAGTTTAATGGTGCTCTATAGATAACCAAAGATGTTCATAATTTATAAAGCTTTTTTTTTTTTTTTTTTAATCTTGCATCGTTTTAAGTACTTCCCTATAATAATGTTTATTGTTCATCAGTTTCCTGCAACGAGAATTTCCCTCGCAGGAAACTGAAATGAACTGAACACATATTAAACTTGTATTTGATGTAGTCGTAAGGCACTAAGAAAAGAGAAAGTTGAGCCTTTTCAGTTTAAAGAGCACTTCCTTTTCCCAGTACCATCCAGGCCAATGGTTTTTACTCCCATGAGAGCAAGAGTACTTTCACTGTTATGTATTTTTAGGATAGGAAAAGCTCATCTGGGTTCCCTAGGTAAGAGGCCTGGCCCATCTGATTCCATCAAGCTGTGTATTCATCCCTGCTGCCTAACTGTCTACGGCTGATTGTCTACCTACATCATTGTTTTCATTGTCTTCCTTTCATAATTTGGTTTATGGACTTGGTTAACAGTTATAGCCTTTGCTCTTCTCTTTATTTATTTTTTACTGGTGAATTATCCAACTTAATTTTCAGTGACACTTATTATGTTGCCGACATGTCTTTCTCCAGGCCTGTGATGTCAGGGATAAAACAAATTCTGTGTACATTTCTGCGTCACAAACTAACACCCATGTAGGAGTGTCCGAAAAGCGAGGGGAGGTTTCACCCACACCTGAAAAACATGCTGTACCACCTGTCTAACCTGAAATGCAAGACCGCAGGTATATCCCGTGGCTGACTAGGTCACCATCAAATTAGCATCTCACACTGAATCATCACAGGAAGTCTGTTGAAAGAAGAGTTTAGCTTCTTTAAATATCAGCTTGAATAATGTTGATTCTTTGACAGGAATCTGAGCAGAAAAGCAAACGTTTGCCACAAAAATGACTCACTGTGTCTGACAGAGACGTTACTGTAATTTTATATTTGATGAGTAAGGAGATCTACACCTTTATTCAGAAAAGTGTTCAAATTGATTGAAACATAAACAAGCTATGAGAAAGCAAACAAAACAAAATAACAAAAGCAAAACAAAACACAAAATGACATCAGAAGCTAATTTAGGGAAGCCAAAGCTCGTCTATGTAAAAGGTAGAGCCCAGAACCAGCTCCGAGCAACGCGCATGCGCTCATCGTAATATTGTTGCCTTCACGTACTCTTTGTAGGCTTCGGCTGCTAATTATAAAACTCATCTAAATTACTGCTATGCTTCTACTGTTGACACTCTAGGTTACGTAAATTATTCTGGTAGTTCACATCCACAAAAATAGATGTGGGATATTTGTCAAGCTGGCTTTGGCCCTTTACCATCTAATATTACATCACCTATAAAGATGTAAGCCTATTTAACTCGATTTATTGGTTAATACCATTGTTGTTAAAAGAATATGTAAGTTGTTACTTTTAAGCCTCGTATATTTGTATATATCTGTACCTAAACATGCTTCAGTAAGAAAGTCTAGTGTACAGTTAACTTTTTATTTCGGGTTGGACTCTTTATTTCGGGTTGAAATTATTATTTTTTTAAATTTCAAACTAAAATAATACTAAAAGCGCATCAAATTGTATTAACATATTTCCGCTCCTATCTTCCTCGTAGCCTGCAATAGCCTACCGGTAATGTTTTCATCCAGTAATGCGTGTACCCACGTCGTCCATGTGAATCCATGTGAAACTTTCCGACAGCACATGAACGCAGCACAAACGGCAACACATTCCCAGCGCCTCAGCAGAGTCCAGAGTGGAAATGAGATTCAGCTAAGTACACGCGAGCCTTGTACCTGGTTAAACGGGCTGAGGACAGCGTCGGCCACTGATTAATGTGACGGACCCACACGGAGAGGAGAGGGTGCCGCCTCTGTTCACTGAAAAGAGGAAAGAAACGCCATTAAAAGTGAGTTTACAAGAAAACTGAGAGGATTAAAAATAAGTGGACGAGAGACGCGAGTGGGACCGTGGCAGATGTAACATGACATCGATACAGGGGGATTGAACTGCGAGGATGTTCCGAAAATCACCACAACAGTCTCTACACAGTCAGGAGTGACTTCAGAGCCCACGGGAATGGCTTGATCTGTCACCCCGGGAGGGCGGTGAGACACTGATACTCATGTTTCTGTGGGAGAGAAGGAAAGTTTACTGCGCGTTACTCGGATACAAGTCTACTTTTTGAGAGGCATCGCAGCTGTGACTGTTCCTCATCCCAGTGGCAGAGCTGTTTTTGCGGTCGGCCGATAACTGTTCACGATGTCTAAACCCGTGCAAAAGAAAAACCACTGGACCTCCAGAATAAACGAGTGCTCCGTCTCCAAAGATGCCCGCGGTGACTTGAATGTGCCACTGCGCGGCGGCGCGGAGAACGGCGAGTTCGCCTACATCGGCCAAGTTAACGAGGATGTCGTGGCTTACAAAAGTGGAAAAATAAATGAAGGGGAACTGCTGCTGGAGGTGGAGAACCTCTCGATTTCTGGATTACCCCTGTACGACATACAAACAGTGATAAAGAACTGCAAAGGTCCCGTCAGGTTGAAAACTGTCAGGCAAGGTAAGGACTGGAAGGAGCTGCGCAAAACTCCCTTTAAATTTCTGTCCTTTAATGTTGTCCAGTGTTCTGCAGAATAACAGGCTTTGTTACATCATTCCTAACTCCTCATTAAAAAAACAGTCAGAAGCACTCCTCAATTCGGCACACATCATATGCACTGCTAAGCTTACAATTAATCACAATTCAACGGTTAATTTTGTATATTGCTTGCAAGGTGGAGTTCTGCACGTGATTCTTAAGTGCGCAATAATTAAAATAAGTTCTGCCAGGCGACAAATTGGTTAACTGAACTTAAGAGTTGGTGCCAAAACTTAAGGAAGTCGCGACTTTGTGCACCTGTGGCTGAGGCTGCCCATTTTCAATTGACACATTTTTGAATAGCGTTCGGCGCATGCACTTTTTCCAGAGCAATCCCACCTGTCGGGTTCACGCCATGGAAACAATGTAGGTGTGCAAATGAGATTTAATTGAAGGCTCTCTTTTGTTCAGTCCAACCCTCTGAGATACTCACATGTTCAGTAACCACTCTTAATAACAACTTATGCAATTTTATGGCATTTTAGTTTAACAGCTGCAGAGAACAATCACAGGTGTCACTCATCCCATCAAGTAAATAAGCAGTCCTGATTGGCTAAGCTTTGACCTTATGTAAGGACGTCATACCATGAGACATACTGTTCAGCAGAGTATGAGACGGTCAGTTTACTCTTAATGTTGAGTGAGCCAGAATATAAAATAAAGAAGTCACTGTTAAGAATCACAGTGGTCCTCGACTAGTCAAGGACTTAACAGGCAAACTTGCCTTGCTTGCTCTGTGTTTGGGCTCTGCTGTATCTGTTGAGTCCTCAAACAGGCTGGACACCTTGCAGGAACGGGCACATCGGGCCAGTGCGGTTGGTCTGGCTAGTTCGTGGTCAGCTTGACTCAGCAGGGCTGGGCAGTTTGACTCTTAGCCACTCTGACAGGCTCCCAGCAGGGCAAAGCAGACTGCTGAAGGTATGCTCCGAGCCAGCCCGAGCAACACCGACTTCCTGTAGAGGCAGACAAAAGAGCAACAACTCTTCAAGGACAATTTCACATATTTATAACCTGTGAACGCTGGCAGCAATATTGGCCTGACCTGTTCAGGCTTTTTTAGAGGCGCTACATGTACAATTGCACACCGGCATCATCTACTTATCACACTGAGTGCCACTCTATTATAGTTTGGAGGGAGAAAAAAAAAATCACTTTGGCACTTTGGTGAATCAATGCAGGAGTGGAATCTTGTAAAATACATTCTCTGAAAATCTGAAAATCTTTATTGATGTGAAGCGAAGTAGAAACTCTTCGTCTAAACATATAGAACATCTTTACTGCAATGGGAAGCAATGGGGCCGATGAGAAACATCCTCCAGCTGCGAATATACACACCATCTCTACCGTGTTTAATTCGGTTTACAGTGGTGCTGAGCAGCTGTGTGCTCTGAAACGCAGGTTTTTATTCCGAACAAACACCTCGTCAGTTTCTGCTCTCTGAGGGTTTGTTGTCCAGTTATCACCTGCAGCTTTTGTACATGGAAAAGAAGACATCAGACTTTGACCTAAAAACAGTTAGAAATTGTTGCATTCCTCTAAAAATCCAGCATTTGGCAGTTTCAGTGTCTCACATACTTATTTTAATGTATAAATTTAGAAAAACTACGGGCATAAATTTAACAAAACAAGGCCTAGGGGTATTTTTTGTCCATTCACTTTTACGTCAGTGAGTGTGGACCTTTTGGAAAAGTCTGTGGTGAAATATTAGGAACTCTGTTTGCAGTGTTGATATGGAAACAGGAAAAGTTGAGTTTTTGGCTTGTGACGTCAGAATTTTCGCCGTAATTTCCTGCGTGTGATGTCAGTGTGTTGGACTTTTTACATGTTTACACATAAATGTTCAGCCACTCTCTTGCTATTTTAAGGGACAGAGGTGTCGGAATGTGCAGCGCTGGGTTTGGTAAATACGTCTCTAGGGTGAGATCACCACCTGTTGGTTTGGCATGGCCTTTGCAGTGCTTCAGTTGTGCCTTTTAAATTTCATTTAGACAGAGATTGATAAAACATTGCTGGTGTGGACCAGATTTTTTTGAGAAGAAAAGGAGGAAAAAAAAAAAAATCTTGTTTTAAAAAGGTACCTGTGACGTGCCAAGTAGGCCCAGAGGTAAGTAAAGAAATTTAAAGGGCCTGCTCACAGGTGTTTTCACTCAGTGACTAATGAGACCTCTGCTCAGGCCAGAAAGAGGCGGAGCTACGCTGCTGTGATGTCACCAAACTCAAGAAGCACAGGTGTCAACGAGACAGCTAACGATGGCCCTGCTCCTGTGCATGTGGACTGACTGCTTCCTGCTGTGCAGGACATCGTAGCTGTGTTCGAAAATGTTCCCTATCATGGAAGTGGTGCGCTAACTGTGTTCGCCATTTTGTAGCCGCCTAGTGTTTGAATTCTCTACATAGTGCACTATAAAATACCCACAATGCACAGCAAATTTGAGTGTACATGTGATGTACAATGCATTTTACTCCTGGATACCACAATGCCATGCAGCTGTGCCATTCCTGAGGAGAAGAAGTACCTAGAAAGCAAGTAGGGTTTGTTTATGTTAGCTAGCATGTTAGCTAATAGAAGTTGGTCAGTGAATTAACCAAAGACTTCTTATTAGACACCTGAGGTGAGTTTGCCTCCGCCTCTGTCTGCGCAAAGAGGTAGACGCTGTACCAAAAGCAGCAAAACACTCAGAGGAATCCTCTTCATTCAGCTTTATTCACCGATAGTCAAATTAGCCATTAGGTCACGAGTGAAAGCGCGAGCCCATGAGTTTGTGAACTAAATTGTTTGTGGGCTGTTACAGGTCGTGATTAGCACAAAGGCCCATTGCTGACAAAACCAAACTTACACATTATTAAAAATTTAAGCAATTTATTTGGGATTTAACTTTGAAAACTTAGCACGCTACATCAATACAACCTCCATACTTTTCATTGCTGTCCTCCTGAGCGCACTGTTTGTTGACGTGGTGCTGAGCGTGCACGGTTGCGTCACGTGAATATGCGGGGCATCTGTTGGCGCATTGATGTTTAAAAAAGCCAGTGTTGTGTCCGTCCGAAATCTCATTTAGTCAGTCCCCATATAGTTCACTATTCATTAAACGCTTTAAGGAAATAGTGAGTGAGTGAGTGAGTGAACGATTTCGAACACAGCTGGTGACTTTAGTGAAAAAGGCCTTTTAAACAAACAAGAATGTCAAGGGTGTATTATGTAACCTGATCTGAACTGACTAGTGCACCAACACAGCACAGTCAGGGGCATGTCAGTCAGCCTTGGTGTGTAAACTCCTACAATACTGAGAAGAGGTTTAAACCAAGCAAATTAGGTGCAAATGTGTGCAGTTGAATCATCGGGGTGTATAAGCTTCATTCAGTTTGAAATTGCTTGTGTTTCCAGAAAATCAGTATTTTTCTTTCATGCTTGGCTGTTTGAGTTAAGTACTGTATTCTGGTTTCCAGGTGACTCTAAATTGCAGTGGGTGCTGTGGGTGGATCGCGTCCTCCCATTCAGTATCTGCAGGGATATGGTGTTCTCATAAAAGTACTTTTGCAGGAGAAAACAGCAGTAAGCAAATTACAGAGCCAGCTGGGGGACATTTTTTAAAAAGTTTTCCTGTTGGGAAGTGCTGTTTGGATTTTAAAGCCTTTGTTGAATCTCTCCTATTTCCTAGCACGTTAAAAGGAAGCTATCCAGTCATTTTATTTAGCCCTTGTGTAAATACTTTCAAAGGACTCACTAGAGTGAATTTTGAATTTATATAACAAGCTGGCATATAAAATCAGCCAGTTTCGGATGCACACCTCCCCCATTCTCGGTGCAGTTTGTAATGACTTCAGACAATAAGAGGAAGCTCATTTCTCACTTTGAGCCAATCAGAAGTCCCTGCTCCCTCTTTTCCGGGACCCATCTGGGGATGTCGGGTGTCACCGCCATAATACAATGCCACATGATCAGAACCCATTTAAAAATTTTAATAATTCACGCTGTCTGGGAATTTCCCTCCCTAATCAGCCTTAATTGGGAAAATATGCTTGGCAACAAGGGCCATCTGTAAAATGTAAGTGACCTAATTTTACCCAGAGCTTGTGCCATTTTACTCACTTTAATCAAGTGAGATGCGTGGAGAGGTACTGCAGTGTCTCCGCTCGCTGATATTCACCAAGGATTGGCCGCTGCTCAGTGCCGGCGAAAAGACAGGTTGACAAGTGTTGTGCTTTCTGCTCTCTATTCACACACTCACACACTCGCAGGGGCATTTCTAGCCTGAGCTGATAAGAGACTCTAACCAGTTGCTGTAGAGATTACAGTGTTTGCTTTTGGTTTCAGTGAAAAAGTACCGCACACGCACGCACATTTATTTACTGCAGGACACACACCCTATGCACCGCTGAGCCCATGCCAAAAGGAGTCCACTTTACGGTGTACTGACTGGGCGGACACTGTGAGGTAATAATTGGATTATGTAATCAAACTCTATTACCGTTCACTCAAAGACAGAAACACGCACTGTCACTCTGTCCGACAAGCAGCTGCTGACCACGTCCTAATGCGGTTTAATGTTTAATACTCGGAGGGAGATGTGCTATGATGGCAAAGACAGTATGATGTGTTTGCAAACAGAAAGTCACATTACGATAAGACTCGTCAAATCTGATAAACCCCAGAACGTCTTTATGGATAATCTTCATAAGAAGATGGCCTGCTGCTCCACATATGCAGCGCAGTCGCCGGCCAACGCTATGGATAACTCGCACACACATGCTTGTGCAAACACACAATCACAACAGAGAGGGTTCAGATTGAGATCAGATTAGTGTCATGCTCTCTGTGGTGTCAGTACACATGTTGGGTGTGTTTATAATCGGGGAAACATCTATGACAGGGCGTGTGCGTGTGTTCTTGTGTTGTATTCTTCATGTGGACTGATAAATGGTAGGGATGCCGGTTGAAAGTTTGAACGCCCACTCCCTCGCTAGTCGGCACCTGAAATGGGAGTCAAATGTAGAGTGCTGTGTTTCAATGTTATTGCAGCCAGCCTCCACTGCAGCCCCCTCCCCCCACGCACACTCCAGCAGGTGGAAAAGTTGAAACTTAAGTGGGACAAAGACAGATGGCGGCTCGAAGAAAAAAAATCAGCTCGGTTTAGCAGTATTTTGATAAGGAAAGTGATAACAAGGTTGTGTCTCAGCTTTGTACGCAAAATCTTGCATAAAACCACTCGACCGGAGCGATGAGGAACCGCGTTCAGCTAAGGCATCTACATTTGCCACTGTAGCCCTCAGACGCTGTGATGGCAACCAGTCAGAAAAGACAACGCAACTATCCACCCAAAAATATGCTGCCACTTTGTTTTGCTGCAGGAAAAGGCGCTCAAGGGTAACGTCCGTCATTCCTATTTAGCAGCTGCTAAATGATATTTCGTTAAATTTTGTGAATTGTTACGTTTTCTTCATGTAATGTGCACTGACCGAACTTTTATTCAGTCAGCTGTCATGTTTTCTAATGTGTGCAATCTGAGTAATAAATAAATAAATCAAGATGATTGACGTTTCCAAGCCGCTAATTGCCTTGAAGAATTTTTAGGCTATTGGCTTCTGAATACATGTAAAATTCATTTTTAAAATGTTTTAACTTTATTAAATTATGTTCAATTTAGATGGTTTCCTGAATGTTTCCTTGCTAATAGACCAGTCGACTAGTTGCAATCATAATTTCCTGTCAAGAAAATTTGTCGCAGTCTGCACCCCTAATAAATGGGGACTATAACAGTTTAATATATGTGTTATGGTTAAGTTTATTGTTAGGTGTGTGTTTGCCATATCAGAAGCAGCGGACTGTTGCCAACAAAGGTCTGCACAAGCATTGCAAAACGAGTGTGTGTGTGTGTGTATGTGTGTGTGAATTCTGGACGTAACAAATGGAACAGTGGTCCTGAGTTCATGAGTTTCCCCAGGCAGGAGGATTGCTTGTGTGTGTGTTTGCCCCATCAACTGGATTTGCTGTGTGCGACAATGCTGTCACACATACTGTCACGTAGAACAAACCGTCGCTCCTCTGGACCAATCAGGAATCAAAAACTGCAGCTTCGGTGGAATGCATTTCTCTCCGGACTGCGTGAGGTGGTGTGATGAATGAGGCCTTTTCTGGCCATAAATTTTAGGAGGCAGAAAATGTCCTCTCTTTCATATGCGGCAGAGTTGCTAAAGAAGGCCCTCCCGCTTGAATTTACAGCATTGCCTCACTGCATGAACTCCAAGCCGTGTGTGTATGCGTGAGTGTTTCTGGCAGGGTTTGCATATGGAAGTGTTTATTTCCTTTCTCTCAGCAGGAAGCTGGACACCCCTCCTCGCCTCTAACGTTCGTCCACCTTTGTATTCTCTGACAGCGGTGGAACGGCTTCACTTCCTCCCTCGCAGGCCGGCTTTGGGAAAGATCTCTGGCTTCAATTTGAGGGTGTGTGTTTACATCTGTGCGAATGCGTGTGGGTATGAGGGAGCGAGAAGGAGGGCGAGATAGAAGTCACATGTTTACAGTATAAGCATCTTGCCCACTCTGGGATGAATTTGTGTTTATGTGTGTCGCTGCTCAGCATAAGCTCTGCGTTTAAATACAGCGGAGGGACTTTGACTTTGTCACCAACTAAACGGACCATGAAATGCTGTCTCACTGATGCAGGGCTTTCCGTAAATCCCTGTAAAGAGGCACATATGCACGTGCACGCAGTCTTGTCTCTTGTTTGCTGAAGAATCGTCTTTCTTTTCCTAATTAGCTCGAGTGTAGTTGTTGTATTGACTGTGAATGGGAGTCGGTCACACTTGGCACTTGCTGTTACACACTCTGTCAGAGGACGAGAAAGGCCAGCTAATTTACGACAGTGGGTTTAGCAGGGCGGGGGATGCAGTGGGGCAGTCCCTTTCCTTTGAAGATCCAGCGTCCTCAATTTGTGTACTCGCGCAGCGGAGGACTTCTGAGGAATGCCTCAAGATTTAGACACGGTTTCCCATTTTTGGGCTAATACAGAACCAGTTCTAAGGAAATCTGTCAACACACTTTTCTCAGTGGTCAGTACTTGAGGATTTGTAGAGAGTAATTTAACAGCAGTTTTCCTTTTTTCCTATCTGTCAGACCTTGAAATGTGGAGCTTCTTATCGAGTGTGAGGACACACAGGGAAATTGAAGCCCCAAGCTTAATATCAGTTCAGTACCTTCAGGTAACTGTTAACCTAGCCAAAGTGCTGGATGAGTCGACAAATCTACTCAAAAAGGCCTTCACTTGTACCCACTTTGTCAATCTGACTGCTTGGTTAGCATAATCCCCCCCCAGCCTGGAGCTATGATGATGATCTGTGTTTGCAAAATTAGCCTCCAAACTCAGATGCTGGAAATATGCATGTTGTCAGAGTGGCTTAAAGTGTTTCTTAACATGAAATCGCAATTTTTTTTGTGAGTTAGAATTAGAAAAAGATGTTCATGGTCACTTTACTATTACATCAACCAAATGTATCCCGGCAAACCCTGTAATTTCAGACCTCACAAATCACTGGCTGACTCAGAGGGGGAGCAGGGGCGGCAATCTCCCCCCCCCCCCCGCCCCCCCCGGTGCACTGATGTTGGAAAAAACGCAGCCAAAATGCCCTCTTGGATGCCCCACTGGTAAATACAACATGAAGAACGGCCTTCTAGAGTGCCCTTCCATCGGACAAAATGAGGTAAAGAGCTCTCTAGGGTGCCCTAAGACGCAGTTACGTGCCTGATGACTTTTTGTATGCTGGTGCCCCACCAGATACAAGTGCCCTTGTTGTAAAAATATTTTTTGCCCTTCCCCCTCAAACGTCCTGAGTCTGCCATTGCCACGAATCAGAAAACATTTATGGCTTACTCTTGGAAGAAAACAAAAAACAAAAAAACAAAGTTCATTTGATCCACCTCACTCATCCACTCGGCTCCTCCCAACACTTCTACTGCTACTACTACTACTACCGCTACTACTACTACTAGTTTTACTAGCTACTAGTTTATTTTGTTGGTCAGTGTTACAATGTTTGGAACAAATTTACACCCTCCCTAAGACTCATTAACGTGCTCTACTCTGTGACTGTCACCCTCTGTTGTCTGGAGAAAGTCTTACTAAGCTAAGCTAGCAGTTCAAACTGCTCTGACCTAACATCTTGGTGAATTTGGGTTTGAAGCTTTTTTTAAAAAAAATTCCCGAAGGGGGCGTGTTCAAGCCAAAAGGGGATGTTAAGATACAGTTTAAACTTTGTTGCCAAGAACTTTTCAGGTTTAGAGTTTTGCGCCTGTTGTTTAACCTAAACCGACTACCAGAGCAACTTCAGAAAAATAAATGTGTCAGTGTCAGCCGAGTGTTGAAATAGTGCACGAGGACGCCAACCTGCAGTTACTAGGAAGTAGCCGATGCGTCACTGTGTCTCTGCCAACCTTCATTGCGTGCTCCGTCTTTGCAGAGTTTGAGCTCTGTTTTATATCATGGGTTCAGGCAGGAACGGGATCATATGCGAGCCTGCAGATCGTGGTGGTGTTTGGGTGTGTTTGTGTGCTACAGAGGCTGACTTGGCCAAGTCTTTCTGTCAGCTCTGCTGCTGTTAAACCCAGATGAGATGTGGTGAGGCCTGCAGCGGACACAGCTAGGAAGAAAAATGATGGGATTGGTTGTGGCTGTGGGCATTATTAATATGGCTGAGAACAGAGGCAGCAGCAAGTGCATGGAACCGAGAAAAATTCTGCAAGTCTCTTTAAAAAAAAGCTGATGGTTTAATACATTTTTGATCTTTTTAAGTTCAGCAGGGACTTCAATTTTGCATGAGAAACGTATTTATGTGATCGTGCATTTCTAACTCCACCTCATGTTTCTGTAATATGTTGCAGCACATTTAACATCTGTGAGATACAAGCTAATAAAAAGACACAACGAAGTTTACATGGTTTGTGGTTGTTGTCTTGAAGCAAATCACGAGCTTGTTATCTGTCTTGTTTGGTTTACTTCCAGAGAATTTATTCGGGTTCTTCGGGACATGCCTGTCTTCACTCGTCTGTTTCCTTTTTTTGCCCTTACCTTTCATTACGTTTTGGTTGAGGCCTTGAAGTGTCTTTACACAAATCCCATTAATGTAAAGTCTTCAGGAAGCTTACTCACGCACATTCATGTGCACTCGCAGACAAAACAAGGGAGTATCTACAGGTTTAGAGAACAGTCTAGCCCTGATTAAGAGGATTTAGGCACGAGTCTGTCTGTTTGGCCGCAGCAGTGAACACACACACACACACACACACACACGCATATACACAGACCCAAACTCCCAGGGTCTTCCCGCAGTGGCAATTATGCAGCGTACAACAATGCCTCTCTAAGCCGTGCCGCCTTATTCCTCCTCCTCCTCCTCATCTTTCCTCGCTCTATTCATCTTGTCTGTCCTCTTTATCTCTGTCTCCTCAACTCTTCAGCTATTCTCTACACACTCTTTGTCGTCTGAATATGGGAATTGTGACGGCTCTTATTACGGGGAGACCCCTGCGCTGTCCTTTTCCTGCTTAAGTCTTCTAATGAAAGGAATCGTCCAACAGGTCACTTCACAGCAGTTATGGGAGACTGTGTGTGGCAAAGCATTGAAGACAGCTTTATGTGTGTGGCTGTCATTGTGAAGAGAGAGTGTGTTGGATTATGGGTTAAAAAAAAAAAAATGAGCAGGAAAAAATTTGACCCGAGGGCTAGACATCTTCTGATACGGTGTAAGTTCTGTCTTTGCCTGGTGTTAATGGCTGCTTCAGAGTATATGGATGTAATTTTCAAACACGACGACAGTCTATTAAGGCGAATTTGAGTGTTTGTGGCCTGATTTTAGAAGTCAAACTACGACTGAATTTCTTTCATTTGTGGCTCTGGTTACGGCATAGCAGCAACAGAAAGTAAACAAATTCAGCAGCTCCTGTTGGTATCTCATTACAAAGTTACACCACTATCTTTTGGCCTGACATACATACTACAACACTTGGTTGTTCATGTAAATGTAGATTTTTTTTAAAAATGCAAAGGAAAGACTTTTCTGTTTTTAGTAGGGCCGCTCTCGTCTAGCACCAAAAAACACACAGCATCAGCATCAGCTGATGTACCGCACACAGCCTATCAAAATAAACAGCAGTTTGGGGTTGAAACTATCAGAAAATAACATTTTATTTTCTCTGATTCTCTCTGCCTTTCTCATTACCACCGCTCCCTCCCTTTACGACGACAACAATGCTTAATATTGCTGGCTTTTCAGGTGGCAGGCTCCAACATTTACGTTGCAATGGAGCTGTATTTTAAGAGGGTATCACAGTATTTAACTATATTGAGCGATCGTCGTAGGTCCCTCCCAGTAAAAGGATCTTGTAGTGCGAACCCTCTTGTCAGTTATCTCCAGATCCAGATACAAGACAGACAGATGTATAGTGTCAACAGTCATGAGACCCGATGACTTTGCAGGTTGTGTAGTATGTCCAAGGCTTAAGGTATTGTGCTAAAAATATTGGTATACCTGATTTTTGTCCATATTGCCCAGCCACAGGTTGAGCATACTTTAAAGTATCTCTTAATAAACCAGCAGCACTGAGGTTCTGTCCAGAAGTCTTTTACTAATGGTTACATACGCTGTCGTTACGGCACTGTTGCTCTGAAATGGTGAATTGTCGTTTTCATAATTCTAAGTGCTAGCCTATATTGTAGAAATCTGGACTTGAATTTCTTGAGGACACACAGAGTTTAAAGCTGCACTGGCTGAGAGGTGAAAAGTTTTTAAGAAACTCAAAAAAGTCCAGTTGCTTACATCACTTAGAATTACCATGACCCGGATGACCGTGAATCTTCAGAAATAAACGGGCATATTATCTAACCTTTGTTTTCTTTATTAATCTCTGTGAGAAAACAGCAGTGACGTATCAGAAAGAATAAACTTTAAAGCCATTTTAGCGTTCGTGCTTGTCGTCTCTCAGCTTTTGTTTGGCATGCGACTAAATGGCGAGTACGGTTTTTAAGAGGTGCTTGCAGTTCTCTCAGATGGAAATAGCAGCCCGTGTGATGGTGAGCAGCGCTGAAGCAGCCTTGATGGAGAAAGCATGTGTGTGCTGCAGTTATCTGGAATTCTCCAGGACACCAAATGGCTTTGGTAATCTCCCATGATGACAGGGGAGATATGGTTGTGTCATCAGCTCTGCAGGTGTCCTCCTAGGGCTGCTGGGTGTTCAGTAATAACTGGCGAGCATTTTCCTGCCAAGTGACATTGTGTCTTACTATCTGGTATTCTTGTGTCGTGCTCGGCTCCGCACATTGACTGTGCTTCAGCTATGTGTCCCCTGAAGCCAGGTATTCACTGTGTGACTCAATCACCACAGATCCATTTATCACTCACATTAAAGTCTATTGTTTCCAGTTGATTCACGTCTCTTGAAGTTAGTGTCACACACACAAAATGATTAAATATATGCTGAGGACTACACACGAAAGATTCTTTACCTCTGGTATCTGCTCTGAGAAAGAGGAGTGGTGCGTACTCGTCTGTGCCAAAGAAGAACAAAGCGGCGAGCTGGATGCCAAAGTGGGAGATGAATAGTTCTTTCGCATTGCTTAATGTTGTATGCTACATATTTGCATCTTCATGTGCATATTATTTTAAAAACAGTGTAGGTTTTTGTTTCCACATGTTTCAGTTTCATCATGAAAACTGCTCTCTGGTGTTAAATCTTACGGCTGCTGGCTGATCTGAGAGCTAATGAGGTCCTTTACCTGAGTCCTTAGGTAAAGGATGCATAAAAAAAATTGCCGTCTTGTCTCCAAAATAACCTCAATTTTGGTAATAGATTCTTGAAAGAGATTTTGTTGAGGGATATGTAAGAATGAGAGCAGACCGTACACGTAATCAAGACCTCTGTAACGACTCAGGCAGATAATGTGGACAAAAGGTGTGCATCTTATCATAATAACTGGCAATGGGCACACAGAGCAATATACCTTTTGAAGTGATGCAAAGTATTAGAACATTTGATCAGCGCCAACCAAAGTAGATGGTTTAAACACTCTTTAAAGAGGCCATATTATGCTCATTTTCAGGTCCTGATTTTGATTTTGGACTCCTGTAGAGCAGCTACATACAGCTGACTGAACAGTAAAATCTGTAGATCTTCAGAAAAGCGTGCCGCTCGCCTTTCTCTTACCTCTATTTTCTGCATTCTCGTAAAATGGTCTGTGTAGCTTCCTCCTCCCCCTTTCCCTCCTCCATGCCAACCTCTACAGTCGGCTGTACTCACAACCCCTAGTGTTTAAGTTGAAGAAGTACCGTGAATAAATCCACATGGACGTGTTTTTCTTTTGTCGGACAAGAAACAGAAATGCTGTCAACTTCTGTCTGGTGCTCGTCTCTTTAGAAAAGCTAAATGTCAAAGTTACCCCCCCAAAAAAACAATATAGTGGAGTCATCTCAAACAAAGTGCTGACATTGTAATCCAGCAAAAAGCGGAGTATAGTGGTATCCGAGCAGAGCGGGAAGGGGGCAGGCACAGCGTTGTGTGCAGGGAGCTGGCATGCCCGGGCATGCCCACATAGGGAAGTCCAGCATGGGTTGACCCCGGTGTTTAAAGAGTTAAAAAAAAAAAAAACCTGAAACACAGCGTGCAGAGCCCACCGAAACAGCCTGCAGGGCTGTAACAGCTTTTATAGGTTAGAAAGGACGGAAAAGCATAATAGCTCAACTTTAAAGCACAGCTCAGCTGTGGGACAGGTTCACTGCTTTAATTCCTTGTTAGTGCCATGGCAGCACGAAGTTACGCTCTCCCACTGTGTGTGCTTGTGCATCTGATAGTGGAACATACTGTGAAGGTCAGCATGCGTATGAGCACTCAAAGGTCGCTACATGTGCTGTCTGAAAACTACAATAGAGAGACTTTGTTCTCGTTTTCCACAGACAGAAGCGGCCCATACGCTCGTCATTTACTGTACAGGCTTCATTAAACCAGCACAGAGGGGAAAATGTGAAAGCTTACTGATAGAATCTTAATTAGACAAGCAGAGACTAATTAGCAAAGACAGGAAAAGGATTGAGTCTTAATTAAGAGGTCACTGGTGTCCGTCTTCCCTCTTCATTGTTGAAATCAGTCAGATGTTAAGTCTAGTGTCTTGAAGTGATGTCTGTTTATGTGAACACTCCACCGCCTTCTGTATGTCAGCGTGAGCAGCTCGCCCATAAATACGCCTGATACAGACCTTAAATGTTTAAGTAACACTCCAGCAGTTTCCTCTGTACAACATGCTTATGATAATCTTCCTCTTTTAAGAAGGAGATATTGTATGTCTTCATCACTGCTCTTCCATTTTGCCACGAGCCCCTCATGTTGCCCTCCTAAATGAATCAACCATACGGTCAAAAAATTTACGAGCTGCACTCCCTCCAACAATAACTGCAATACAGTAGCTCGAGTATTCTAGTGAAATCTGAATGCAGAAGAAAACATATCATGTAAGGTTTTATCCATTTGCTTTTATGATTCAAGAATCGTATTACTGTAAATGGCACAGCGGCTCAACTTATGCAACACCAAATCATTTTACAATCTGCTGACAGCGGCAAGGCTCAACGTGGCCTTCCTTTGTGTTATCTTCTGAGGAGTACGTTGTAGACGGTGACTCAATTCTAATCGGTTTTGGTTTCACTTTAGAATTCATGTTGAGTTCTCAGCTTTGTTGAGGTGTCCCTCAAAACTATATTTTAGGACCTCTTTTGGAAGCAGCGTGTTGCAGACTAGTCTCTTCCCATCTCTGATCTTATATAGACTGGACACCATGAAACAGTGGTGGCACTGACTTAAATTGCTTCCCTACACAGCAGTGAGCTAATGTTATGAGACAGACAGGCTTAGACTTTAGACTTTGTAGAGGCTGCATTATCATTATATAATATGTTATTATTATATAATTATTACACTTGGGCATCTGTGTATGTGTGTGTGTGTGTGTGTGTGTTTGGTAACCATGTTTCATATCTAAAGTTTGGTCTCCCACTTCACAATGTTAAATTCTTGGATGATCACGGTGTGGCTCGCTAAATATTCAGAGTAATGAACCAAATGGAAATAATGTCACACAGCAAGGTTAAGACTCGGCATCAAAGCTCCGGGTCATCATGCCTGTATTTTCATTTTATCTAATGACTGCTCAGCAGCACGCTGACTGTTGCCAGTCCTGATGGAGGCTTTGTGAAGCTGAGGTTTACAACACATAGCGCACCGTTGACGCTGTTCGCAAGGCTTTTATGTGGGCACCTGCACCGTGTGTTATTTTAAAAAAATTTCTGACTTTGCATCGGGGCAGATGAACAAGACCGTGTGTTGTGAATGTCATTTGTGCCTGGATAATGCTCTGTTTGTACTGCAGCTCCGCACATGGCGAGACATACACTAACATGTAAGTTCACCCACGATCCACGCCCTCAGAGAAAAAATACTTGCATGCAATAATAAGTTTAAATATTTAGTGCGAGTTTGCATGCAGGGATTTTGTTTCCTCACTTACTCACTTTGTCTCTCTTTCTCTCCCTCTCGCACACGCACACATACGCACAAACACGCACAAACACGCACAAACACGCACACACACCATTTCCCCGTGCTCTGCACTGGTTAGGAATGTTGTGTTTACATAGCTGGAGCTGGCCGAGATCAGTAATTTAGTCTCTCAGGTATCTGCTGAGTGTCACTGACAGTTATTTTATCGGCCCCATTGTGACTCGTACCCCAGCAAATGCTGCTGCACCTTGCCTAAAACTCCTCTGTGTGCTGGATTTATTGGAAGGACGACGGCCCAGAGACTCTTGGAAAGTTGAGCACAATCACTGAAATGCACTTCAGAATGAATGTCATTTAATTTTGCAAGAAACCTCGAGGAGTCGTGGGCTGTATTTAATAAAGCAATGAGTTTTTTTACCGTGTCTTCTGTTAGCTTGCCTAAAACATTGCCACTTTGACGAATGCTTATCTTTAGCATACATACTCGTAACTGTCTCAGCCTAATACTAATCCACCTGACATATGTCAGTGCAGGGGATAAGATTGGGTCTTATTATACAACTGGGACTAGCACAAAACAAAAAGGAGGACCACACTGATTGTTAAACAGAATTCATCTTTCTGTCTTTTTATGGAACTGAACCTCCTCAGCTTAGCCAACCGCATCACTGTAAAAGCAAACAGCAACATCAGCTCGTCTTTTTATGTGATGTCTCCACCGCCCGTTCCTTTTACTGTTGATACATTGCGCCAATCTGTTTATAGCTCAATGAGAATCACCTATTTTCTTAAAAACTCATCGGTGCAAATAGGCTCAAGATTGCTGCCGAACGCAGATGTCCCTTCGTGACCTGAAGCTGTCCTGGGCTCCAGAGCTCATAAATTAGACGAGAAATCTAATTTCCCTGTGGGGCTTTTAGGATCTGAGTGCTCACAGACACACTGTTCCTTTTCAGGGGGGCGGCTGATTTCTGTTCTTCTTGATGTAAATGGGCTGATAAACGGACATTTGGAACTGGAGTGTGGCCTACTTGCTTGCTGAGTCACCGTGGACGTGTAGTACTCTTCCTGTCACACTGACTTTTTTTTTTTTTTTTTTTTTTTTAAAGCAGCGCACATGACAGTCCTGTTTGGATTTTCCCCTTCAGTCTCTAAAGGGGGAGTTTGTAGTGTGTTGGTCCCAAGACTCCTCAGGGTCGCAGAAAGCACCACACACTTTGAACAATGTTATCACAGAAAACAGCTGGAATGCTGGAGTGGCTTTGACTGTGATAAGCATGGTTGTTTCCAGTTTTGTCATATGTTACTGAGCTCTGCTGGTGAATTCTTGCTTGTCGGTAGTATTTTTTAGTTTTCAGCTTCCTTTGAGGTCCATTTTTACTATTTGACTTCTTTTAGGGCCCGACTGATGGGGGATTTTTGGGGCTGATGCCAATGCCAATAATTAGGAGTGAGAAAACTTTGATATCTGATATATATATCGGCTGACACTGTACATATATAATATCTACTGAATGTGGTAATCATGTGCTTATGTCAAAGACATGATGAACTGGAGGCAGGGTATGTCACATCTTAAACTCTATTTCAAACATCAGCGCACTGAACAGTAAACTCTTCACATTTAGTTGTTAAATAAGGAGCTGCAATCTACATAGTTACACCATTTTAAATCACTAGTCCAAGCTTTTTTTCCAGCCCTAGAAACAGTTTTAATATCTGCACATATTGAGGAACCATGTGATGATACTGACGTATCTGTGATGGCCAAATATCTGCCAACCGATAGTTGGGCCCCACATTGTTACCCCTTTGTGTCGTGTCCTCCGTCATTGCTTTGCCTGTGTCCTGATGACCTTTGTCTCTGTTGATGCTTAGAGGTGCTCTTGACATTTCCCGCTCTGCTGGGTGACGTGTCCTACACGTTTGGCAGAGGTGCATATCATTGTCAGTGTTCAAATACAAACGAGCCAGTCAGATGCACGTCGATTAAAAACCTGCCAACTGGTGACTCAGCTAATCTCGGGGTCATCGTCTGAAACTCGATACATGTCATTTGTATGTTTGAAGACAGTGCAATGAGCTGAGTCATAGATTTGTTTAATTTAGTTTTCCCCTCCTTCTATAAATAAACCGATGAATCTCATTGGCCTGTAGGTATTCATTGATTCCTGCACCGCCACTGTGAAATGATCGTTGTTAAATACACTCTCTGACATCAAGCAGGTTAAGATCCTGTCGTGATGTTGATATTTGGGAGGTAGGCGACGAAGGGGAGAGACTGAGCTGTAAACAGCAACTTGTGTCACAAATCTGCTTGGGTGTGTTATGCATGTTTTTTTCTTTTAAATATATTTTTTAAACTTGTATCTTATTTTAAACTGAGGATATACATGATCTCTGACGTCCATCACATTTAAAAGCAAAGCAAGCATAAATCAGCTTAAATATCATTGAAAAATATTCTGGAAATTCTGCCAAAAGGAGCTGCTGTGAGCTGATTCAACATACTTTTAACGGTACCACTTTGCCACAGTGTAAAAAAAAAAAAAAAGAGGCTAAAAATAAACTCATGTTGTGGTCACTTTTAACGAACTCCATGGCAATATTGTTTTTGCATCCCTTAGTTCCCAAGTATCGGACTTGTGTGCATTTGCACCGTGATTATCCCCTAAATCTCGAGTCAATTCTTCACATTTTTTATGTTGTGTTTCCAATATTGTTTTACTTTACTAAAACTCAGAGAGTCTGAATCTACAATATATTTATACACCTGATGCACTGACGCTCTTCTCTGTCCACATATACATTTGTTTACGGGGTTTTACCCCTCTCTTCAAATTTCTAGAAGACTCTAAGTGTTAAAGTGATTTAAGATAGTAAATAGTAGGCTACAGTGAGAAGAATCCATCCGTGCTGCCAGTGAGTCTTGTTTATCAGCTCCATGCGGCTCCAGCCGGTTCATTGTCCTTTTGTCAGGAATGGTTGGAATCCTACACAGCCAGTCGGGGCTGTTAGGCTGTTTATCATCGCAACGTCTCTGGTTTGCTGTCAGCACAGGGACATGCCAGTGTCAGGCATTCTTCATGTCATTCACAGCAGAAGTGGCACATTTAGAAAAATGAATGAACAGAAAAGTGGGAGACATTGGGGTTTGAGTTTAGTTGGCTTGAAACTGATGCATTGTTGCAGCTAAAGGAGCACACAGATGTGCTCTGAGGGGCAAAACAGCTTTTCCTGATTCGCAGGTTTGGATTCAAAGTAATAACTGTGGACTGAATTTGTTATCGAGTTTCTGAATCAGTTGGCAATCAGTTAACGATTAATCACCGTCGACAGCACTCATCGTCAAAGAGTCCTTTATGTTCTGATGTGTGTACTGACAGATCAGTTCCCATCACTGATCCCGTCAGACAGGTTGGAGTGAAACTGCAGCATACCTCCGCTGCACCTGCCAGCAGGTGCACTGGGCGGTGCTTAGAGGCAGAACGCATCACGAGGGTGGAATGAAGATTACAGATCAGGAGCTGCCGTGCTTCCTGGAAACGTGACCACGCCCGCATACGGCCCTGTTTTTACTGCAAATTCCCCTCGGGACGCTCAGAGTTCTCTGGTCCTGATATTTAAATAGTCTTTCTCAGTCACTCGTGTTCACCGTCGATGACACTTAAAAGAGATTTTTTTTTTTTTTCTCCAAGAGGTTTGGGACGATTTTGTCTTTGCCTCGGTTAAATGCCACACTTGAGCGCTCTCCTTCCCTTCACCCTCATCCCCTCTCTCTATCTGCAGAGTGTAAACATGACGTCTGAGGTGATTGGTGTCAGGTGACCTTTTCGGTCGTCACGGCAACGGGGTCCTAAATCCCGAGGCGCCGGTCATCTCCAGGGGCTTGGCTGATTACTAAATAAAGTCTTTCCCCTCCACACACACACGCACACACAGAGACACGCACACACAGACTTGGAAAGCAGTAGATAAACAGTGGTGGGGAGAGGAGAAGCATTCAGTCTCATGATGTTGCAGGCAGATAACTTTGTTTAGCTGTCTGAGTGCGGGCAGACCACATTCCTGATGTCTCTGTGCACACACACACACACACACACACAGAGGTACAACACCATTGTTGTCCACATCTGGTTGGAACTGGATACTTGTGGTATTTTGTAAAAGGTGGACATTATATCTGTAGTTATTGAAATCTTTTCATTTGTAGGTTCACAGTACAGTGCCTTACTGTGAAGGTATGCGGGAGGTTAAATCTGCGTAGCTGTCTTATGTAGAAAATTGTCAATACTCAAAATCCGATCAGTTGTTTAGAATCACTTAGTAGAGCTCTTTAGATATGGAAATCCCACCGTAACCATAACTGCAACTATTTGTTAACTGATTTTCTGTCAGTGTCCATGCAAAAATAACAAACACTCAATTGTTCAGGTTCTCAAATGTAAGAACTCTTCCGTTTCTGCATCATAATAATTTTATATTGTGGTCGTCACACTGTCGGTCAGACAAAACGAGTCATTTGCACTAAGTTTAAAATGATTTGGGTCTTTCTGCTGCATGACATCCCTGTTTTCCAGTGGAGAAATGTGGGGTGTTTTTTTTTCAATTTTTTTTTAACATACCGTGTGTGTTAAACATATAGATTTAGCTCAGTTTACTTTAAAGAGTTGAAGGGCAGCAAAGAATCATGGGAGAGTAGCTATAATGTTTCCACAGTAAAATTGTTGCTGGCAAAGTAGTTATATTTGAATGCATTTTCAAACAAATGATGTCATTGCTCTGCTCCCCATTGTAAAAAGAGAGCAGAGGAAAAATGTGTTGCTTTGTTCTCTAAGTACCCAGACTCTTGACCACAGGGCTTGCATGTGTGCGTGTGCGTGTGTGTGTGTGTGTGTGCATGCGTGCGTGCTGGCTGGCATACATGCTTGTGTGTGGTCTAAATACAGCTCTTTACTGTTGCCCAAATCACTGTGCGCCAAAAGGCCCAAGCAAGGTCATAAAAGTGACTTTGTTTTGCTGCTCTAAACATAGAGCGGCTCTATATTTTGATACCATTTTCTACAGGCAATTGTGTCTTTGTTGCATGTGAGTCAGCAGTGGATCTGTATGCCGCAGCTCCCGTTTGCTGCTCCTGAAATGTCAACCGGGGCAACACAATTGTTATCAACATGCCCCTTTGTCGCAATGTCACTGCTGTCAATGAGCAATTTTTATTTTGCTACATATTTAGCCACGGCAGTTGACTCGATGGACCTATTTGTAGATTTCCCTTCTGTTGGGCAGTCATAGTTCATAGTGTCGGTGATCTCTGCGAGTTAGTTTGTGAAGCCGTGGGAGGTTCAGCGCTGTGCTCCTCAGTGTGGCCCAGTAGATGAGGGGGGAAATGGCCCATCCAAGCTGTGATCCTGGCTTAACCTCCGCTCTCTCTTTTTGGCAGCTAGAAGACACACACAGGCACGCGCACACACATCAACCCCACTACACATGTCCCATCTGCTTGACACTCAGATGAATTAGAGCAGACACAGGAAGAGAGGCTCGATGCGAGTTTTCTGCTATTTTATATGTGTGTGTGTGAGTGTGTGTGTACCTGCTCATCTGGTCTGTTTCTCTTACTTGTTTCTGCCCTGCTAAGTGCCAGCTGCACAGAGAGGTATTTCAGTCTACCTGACTGTAGAAAAAAAGCGCTCAGCATCAGATCCCAGGTCAACCAGCCATCATAACTATTTATAGTGAAATAATGACAGGCAGAGGACGATGTAGGTCTGAAGTATCGTGGGAGTCTCTTCATGTTCATCGGACATACTGTGTAGCATCCTGTATAACATTAGTATTTTGCATGAAACGAGAGACAACCTTTTTTTTTTAAAATCTCACCCTCGTATCTTAAATAGTCGAGAGAGATGCAGGGATGCATTATCAGCTTTCAACTTTGCCGTGCATGATTATTTTTCTAAAATCTGTCCACATTTGTAAGAGTTAATGATATTTAGATTGCAAACAACAGTGTTATAATTGGGGGTGGGGGGTAGTAACTTTAAATCTGTTTTCATGCTGCACTGCAATGCACTGAGTATACTCCATATGCAGGTAACGTTACATTTTTATATCTATATGAGAGGGATGCACGATACTATTGACATGATATTGAAATTGGCAGGTATGAACATTTCTGCCAGTATGTATGGCTAATATACAGTATCAGCTGTAAATATCAGGGATCGACCCTGCAAACTTGTCGTTTAATCTGGAAAATTATTATAATTTGAAAGTATAGGCTCAATTAAAAAGGGGCACATTTTTATTGTATGCACTACAGAGCTCACTGTCTGTCACCAGGTTATTACAGTGCTGTTTGTAACTCGAAATGGCAGATGAAGCTTGTTTTTTACCATTAGATATACATTTTGCATGTTATGTTCATGAAATCCATAGATTTTTTTTTTCAGTTTTTCATTGCTAAATGTCTGTAAAAAGAACACATTTACCATTTATGGTCGAATCAAATGTTGTTCGTCTTGTTTTCTGTCTGTTGGGAAAACAAATAGACTGTCACAATAGAAGTAACGTGTAATTCTAGTAAAGGAGAGACTTGGTGATCTTTACATTAACAAAAAAAAAGTATGTATATTGATATTGGCTTAAATGAGTTCGGAAATATCGGCATATTGGCAAAAATCCAATATTGTTCGCCCTTAATATAAGATATATTTACAAGGTCTGTCTTGTGTCATAGGAACCAGAAAAAAAACAAGGAGAGGTGACCTCATTTACCTCCGGGGATCTCTCTTTCCGCTTTACTGGCTGAACAGAATACGTGGTGGGTCATAAAACTGGGCATGTATGGTTTCCTCCAGCAGCCGTGGTTAGCTTAACTCTGCCTTATGGAGCCAAACGAGCCCTAAACCAAGCCCCTTCTCTCCCGTCCCCTGAGACTCATTCCGCCGTTCAAACTGAAATCAATCCTCTTCCCTGTCGCTCTGCGCACCGCCTCCTTCCCTCATCTCCCCTCATTCTCTGTCTCTGTGCAATCACCTCCTCCTGTCCTCCATCCTTTCCCCCAGGCCCTTATTGCTAGGAATCCAATTACATCACTAGACGGTAAACTGAGTCTAATTTCACCACTGTTCTCCAGCTTCAACCTTTCCTTCTTAAACTCCCCCCTCTCTTATTTCTTCTTTCTACTTCTTCTCCCAGGGGCCAAAGGAAAATCCCCCCAACCTCTTGGGCATTTGCTGGCGTCTCACTCTGTCCTGAGTCAGTGTCACCTCGTGGCCCCTCCTCTGTGGGCCCTGGGTGGCTGGCGTTCTTTGCATTCCCACACTAAACAGCGTCTGTGTTGACACTGTTCTAGTGGTGGTGTCACGTTTTTCTGACACACAGTAGGTGAAGCATGAATGAGGGAAAAGGCCAAAGCAAAGCCATGGATGAATGGATGATGGGAGTGCTGAAACTGGAGGTGGAGGTTGAACCACTTGGCAGTGTGTTGTTTTTATTGATCTTATTTTTTCAGGAACATGCAGACATGTTCAGAGACTTCAGTCCATTTGACTTGCATGTTTCTGAACTAAAAAAGAAAAGAAGAAAATTACATGTTTTTAAAAGTGTTGCTGAGTCATTGAAGGGGGCGGGGCCAAAGTGTAGGGACGGGGCAAGCCATCCCCAAAGAAAGTGTGTGTGTGTGTGTCTGTGTGTGTGTGTGTTTCTACAAAGTTTGGCAATGTTATATGATTCTGTTTAGAGGGAATGTGCCTTTTTGTTAGAGGCCACTCCCCCTGCCACGCCCCCTTTTGCTGTTGGCCTAAACCATTAATCAGCTATCTTTTGGCTCATGACCAACCTTTCCACTAAATCTTGTGCAAGTCTGTGAATCTATTTGGAAGTTATGCAGTTTTTTGCAATAGGCCGCTCCCACCACCACGCCCCCTTTTAGCCCGTTAGCATGTTCACAAACACACACCTTCACACACACGATGATTCTGAATGGTTCCAGAAATTTCCAATAATCGATAATCAAAGTTTTAAATATCGTAAAATAGACAGAATGAAGGCGGGAAAGAGAAGTGCAGCGTGCCGTGCTCCTGGACGGTTTTTCTGGGAGCACATAAGAAAACAAGGAAGAAACATGGCTGACCGCGGGACCAGACCAGCACCGAGTGGATTATAAACTAGCATTTGGAAGCACTTTGGCCTCTGCAAAGTTTATGGTGAAAGTGAACTGGACAAGGGCCACATTATACGTTAGCTGTGTCACACTAAGATAAAATCAAGATGCATTAATTCCAGATGTATATTGATGCATCGCTAATTATTTTATAATTTAATCGTTGGCCCCTGAATGGTAATCCAATCGAATCGTGAGGTGCTTATAAATTCCCACCCCCACGCTTGACTTCCATGCCAAATTTCAGCCTCTTAGGGCGAAAACTGTGGCTGCCAGAGAGTGGGAAATTATCATGGACCGACAGAGCGACCTGTAGAGCTGCTGGTCGCTGCTAAAATTTAAGATGGGAGTTATTTGCAGTGTTTGTGGAATTTACAGAGACATAATTGGTGCTATAAATTCACTTAACTTCAACTTAGGAGAAGCACCATAGTTGTAATACGTTTTGTATTTGACAGCAGTAATGGAGAGCTGGATGGGGTGTTTTATAGTCAGTGTTTGGGTCTTTGTGAGTGTGTGTGTTCGTCAGACATCACTTGCTGAGTCATTAAGCTGTCGGGATCCTCCAGCAGAAGGCAACAGATATTACCTCCATATTTCATGTCGGGGAGAATGGCAGCGTCCTGCCGGTCCCACGGTCTAATCAGCCCAAAGTGGACTGTGCCGGTAATCAGCAGCCACAAATCAAACCTCATTTCCTGTTCGGGGATGAGCTGTGTTGTTGTTGTTGTTGTTGTTGCAGTCTTCTTCTTCTTCCCAAAATACTTGTTGCCTCTCATTCTGCTGCGTGTTGTGTAGGTTTTGGCAGTATGCTAATAACGGATAGGAGTGGCAGCACGGAGCAAAGACTGTCAGACTGGATTTTCTTTGCACAGGGTGAGAGATTGTGTGTACATGTGGGCTGCTGACGTGATTTCACCTACTCAGGTGTGCATAAGGAAAACCTTGACAAATGATAATGTACTTAAGGTGCATTTCTGGGTTAATATAATTCTTGTTTTTGTGTTTTTCTTACGGTACGTGCAGCTAAAAGCCAAAAAAAGTTTTATACACACAAGCATCAGCCAGCAGTTTCAGTACAGATATCCATTCTGACAGTAGACAGAGCTGCTTTTTTATGTTAAAAAAAAAAAAGAGGTCCCTTTAACTCTATTCCAGCAACATTTTGCAGGAGCGTCGTGCCTCTTATGTGCAGCTGTCTGTCCGAAACGGCACTTAAAATTTTGTTCTTACTGTGTATAATGAGATGGAAACAAATTTTGCCTAATAGTCCTGCCAAAATGGGCACAGACTGAAGCTCTTCTCTCTGTGGATATTATACAAAACACCACAGGACACCATGAAAAGAAAGATGTGCTGCAGGCTCTTCTGTCTTGACGCAGAGCTGTCAAACATTGAAATTGGATTGGCTTCATTGATTTTAATATTGGCCTACTTTTTGATTAGCTGTATTATGGGGAAAGCTAATAGGAAGGGACTATAGGAAGGGATTTGCTAGAGTTCAAGAGCAAAGGCTAATTTTATTATTTTTATCAAATTTATTACGAGTTACGGACAGACAAAACAGGAGACATCCTAGTGTTAACAGCCTCGGTGCTACCAGGGGTCCTGCTTTCACAGAGCGCCAAATTTAGCATCGTACTTCGATAACATTGCCAAACCCGCAGTGAACAGATTAAATCTGAATCAAAATTAATGCAGTGGCACCAGAGTTGCAGTCGTATTTATATCATGCATTCATCCATCTTACTTGTCAAAAGCTGAAGTCTGCAATACTCACATTGCAACCTGTCAACAGTTTAGTGTGAGATTCAGGTGTGTTATGCTAGAAGAGACTAATTTCTTTCTAGATAAGGAAAGAGTAGACATGGCTTGTGACAGGTAACTTGGTCACACAACGAAGTTCGGCATGATCACAATAAAATTTCTGGAGCACCGTGAGCATCGCAGATTGATGGCATTACAGCAAGAGAGTGTGCGAGGCAGAATATTTGCTGTAATCCCTTTGTTTGTGAGTGTGGTCTTGTGTGTTTGTGTGTGTGTCTGTGTGATGGATATATTGCATACTCAGTTGTGTCAGATGCATCTGAACTGACTCCCTCCCCCTGCTTAAAGAGGAGGAGTGTAAACATACTCAAACAAATGCTCCTCTCCATATTTATGTCCTTATACAGGTTACCTTATCCAACATAGTCATTCTCGTCCAGCGAAGTACTTCCAGATAAAAACTGATGTTGACATTGGAAATATTTTTATTTTCTAAGCTTTACACTATCAGTTATTCCTTTGTTTTGTGTTGTTTATTCATTATCTTTAAATAAAGTGAATGTTAATGATAATTAATTGCGTGCATCCTTTTTTACTTGTGGTAAACAAGCTCTTAATGGCCAGTTGGCAACAGCAGAATGACACCTGTTTTAAACTATACACACATGCACACAAGTTATGTTTCCGTGTGAATTGATTATTTCTTCTATTTTATCATGAAGTTCCCCTGTCTGCTGGATCTAGCAGTAGAAAGACATCAAAAATGTCAAAACCCTCAAACTCATGCCAGTCATTGCAAGGGAATAAACTTGCTCGAATCAGGGGACAGGTAGAAAAATACACTCCTGCTTCGTATCTCAACTTTGAGTTCTGGCTCTGTAAACTCAGAGCATGGCAGACTGAGCACCGTGACTGGCACAGTCTTTCATAAAGCTCCCGAGCCCCTTAGGCAGCATGGTAATGTAAACGCCGTGCTCTGCAAACCCTGTTTTAATCATAGCCATATGCCTTGCATCCCCCCCCCACCAGGACCTGAACCCTGGTTCTGCCCACAGTCAGCCAGTAATACGACGGCCACTCTGTTAGTGAGCTTGTTGATTTGCTCGGCTGAAACACCTCATACGAGCCGACCATCGCATTTCAAATATTATATTTCAGTTGAGTTCATATCACACCTGAGGAGACAGGAGCCTAGCAGTTGTAAAAGCAAGCTTTTGGGCAGACTGTCAGGACTGTCTGGGAAGCGGCAGGAGAGTGGATGAATAATGCACTCTGCTACTTCATACTGCAGCCGCCGTGCCTTTGAGCAAGAAATTTCTCCCTGACATCTCCCCCCACTGCAGCAGCAGAGAAATGGGCAGATTTTTGGTGTAAATTTCTGTGCTTTTGGACGTACGTACTGAATGTAGAAACAGACAAATATAGTGGATTTTTTCCAAAACCAATTTTGTCTTGACAAATGTGGCTTCCTACTTATTCTGTGTATGTAATTTAGTAGTAGTGACGTGTTCAGGAAGAAGGCAAACGTGAATTCAGAATTTCTCTAAATTAAAAATGATTATCCCACTCCCTTCCACTGATATAGGGGGATCAAGAGCAAGAGTCTGCAGCCACACCAGGAGCTCTGCTGGACTGAGTGGGGCTTTGAGCTAAATGCTAACGTTAGCATGCCATATTACACAGCTAACATGCTGATGTTTAACAGGAATAGGGTTTACAATTTTTGCCACCTTAGTTTAGTAGGTTGGCATGGTAACATTGCTACTTAGCACTAAAGACAAATTATAGCTGAGGATGATGGGAATGTCCAATTACCTTTGGATCAGGGCTTACGCTAGAAAAATGTAGTGCCGGTCAGAGTGTCCTTAAAGATTTTGGTTTCGCGTCAACAAAATTGACATGCCAATCCTGCCCGCATTTGGTGTGTAGCGAGTGTTAATTTACAACCCTATTAGAGGATTTAACTGACATTTTGCCACCGAGATTTGAATACAGTGGACTTTAACGGATTTTTCCGGTCAAAGACTGGTGATTACCAGTTAGCAAAATCTCAGATTTGGATTTATTTGGACATCAACTAAGGAACTCAGCAAATTTTGAACTGTCTGTGCCACTAAAGGAAAAATTTGAATTTATCCCCCGTTGAACAAGAATGTCAACATTTGAGCCAAAGCATTGTGTACATTGTGGAGATATTTCTCAGAAAAAGTGACATTTTTTGACTATCTTGTAAGTTGTTCAAGCAGATCAGAAGTATTTACCAGCTGGAGACTATTCATGTTATTGTTTTTGAGGTATTTCAGTCTGGTTCAAAGTGGTCGGCTGACTAAAGCTGATCAAAAGTTCCTGAAAATGCTTTTGTAACCAATACAAAGCGCAAAAAACTGCATCTCTGAAACTACTTATCAATGAGGAACAGTGAATCTTTGATACCAAGTTGTTAAATGGCCAAAAAGGTTGTTCTTGAAGTATTCTTGCTTTGTAATGTTACCTTGTATGATTCAAAAAACTTTCTCACTGATCACTGTTGCCTTGAAAAAGCCAAATTTTCTCTGAGCTCCACTTCTGTCTAAGAACTGCTGAGCTAAAGTGAATATCCTCTGTCAGTCTGTGTTTGGGGGACTGAAAGCTCTCGATACTAAGCCCTTGTTGACTCACTGATAGTAGGAACAGTGTGTTGCAGTGCTTTATGTGGAACTGATGGGCTGATAAATTGCTGCTCTGTAAAGCCCCATTTCACTGCCTGATTAGCCAGGGAGGTTATTTGAGGACACACCACTGCAGCAGGCAGATGGTGACTTGGTGTGAGTTTGTCTCATTTGACGCTACCTGTGTCTTCTGCATAATCACTCTGCCTACCTCCCGTTCACTCTTTTTTTTTCCTACCCCAGTTTCCCAGTTGGTGTTCTCCTGTCGACTGTTCACTTGCGCTCAATCGCTCATGTCTGTCTGTCTGTCGTTTACCTCCTTGTTTTTTTCACCTGCTTTGTCTTCCGTGGCTGTGATTGATTGCTTTTACTGGGTGAATAGCTTTGCATTCATCATCTTTGCTGACTGATTTGACAAACATGATTTTACCCCCTATATCAATAAACTAGGTTTTGTTTTGTTGTGGACAAACTTGTAACCTAAATAAGAATCTGAATAAGGAGCATTGAGAGCCTATTATACTTTGTGTGTCTTCCTTTCATGAGAGATAAGCATGACCTGCGGCTGTGTATTCCACATACAAACACTGAGGAGTAGAAAAAAAAATCGCTTTCTTATAGGTAAAAAGAGTCCAGTTATGTCCCGTCTAGCAGAGTGAAACCAAAGGGATGAAGGAGAAGAAAACGAATGCTGCGTATGTGGTTGGACCTGCTCAGTTGGATTGTGGGTGGTCTGATGTCATCATTCACACATGCAGCCAGTTTCTGTCTTTGTGCTGAATGGACCTGCCTCAGTTTCAGTGCGCATGCACGTGTTCATGTCCCTTTCTGCTTATTTGTTTGATCTTCCATCACATCTACTGTTAAGGCTCTTAGACAGCGCTTTCAAGGCCCCTTTTTCCTCTCCACTCCTTAGGATTCTGGGAAAAAAATAGCTGTACAAACAACAGATGTGCGCTGTGATCCCAGTCAACCACTTCCATTTTTAAGGAATGGTATGTTCCCAACCCCTTGACACAACAGAACAAAAGAGATATCCTTGAAAGAACATTGGTGGTCTTTTGTTCAGCCTTGGACAGTCAGGTCTCTTTCCTGTCTCAGTGTGCTGATGGAAACTTCCCATCCCAAATCCCTTCTGCGATTTAGATGTGGTAACTCTTGAAGATGGCAGTGAAAGGGTCATGCCCGTGGCCCTTCCCACTGTGACAGAGTGAAAAGTGAGCATGCGTCTTCGTGTATGTGTGTGTGTGTATATGCTTGCACGCCCTCTTAGCCACCAGCATGTGTCCCGTACAGGATCGGCCACAGTAGACTTGCTGGAAGGACGGGAAAATCTCCTGATCTAAATTCCCACACTGCAAAACAATCTCTTTTTGGACTGGATCAGGTGAAGGTAGGTCTATCCATCTGGCTCTTTTCCCAAGAAAATGCCCTCTTAGCAGAATGAGTACTACCAGAAAGTTGTATTTGTCACCTCCAACAATCTGAGTTTTAATAGCTGGCCTCAGGTAAGGTATGTTTTCAGTTGCCGCTTATAATGCTGTTCTAACTATTGCACAGGGACAAGCACAACTCTGCTAAGAGCAATATTCCACTTTGTGATTATTACACAATTCAAGGGAGGTGGGAACGTTTGAGAATTAAAGGCCGCACTGTAATATATTCTCCATGAGGCCTTTATTGCTAGTCATATTGCTGAAGTTGATGTAATTGTTGGGGTGGGCTATGAAAGTGCTGAAAGGTAGAGGAACGCTTGCTTCACCTGCCTATATTTATGAGAACAATGATAATTTTTTTTTCTTGGGTTAAGTCATAAGCTGTTTCTATAGCAAGCTTGTTGAACTCGTTGAACTGTGATAATGTGGAAATGTAGATGTCAAAATACAGGAAAAGTGAGTCCAGTCTCTGTGTATCGTGTCCTACAGCCGATACCTCATTTGTCTTGTGCTCCCTCCCCATGACCTTTTCCTAGCAAATAAGGTTTCCAAACCTTACTCTCACAGTAATCTGTGTAAAAATCAAAAGTTCAAGACAAAAGAAATGATGAAGTGCATTTTTGCAAGCTACTTAATCTGTATCTTTCACCATCTCTGAGAAGCTTATGTGGGTCGAGCATTTGCAGCTAATGCTCCTCATTTTATCAGCTCCTGCTGTGCTCGAAGATGAGAAAGACGCAAAGAAATGTGAACCGGTGCTGGGATGACTTGAACTTTCTAAGGTCTGTTTCACACATACAGTGTTTAGTGCTACCCAAATGAATTCTGGGACCGCGTGCAGTTCATTTGGGAATGTGTGAACACAGTGATCTAACTCAGGTGTAGACCAAAACGGCCGTCAAGACTCACCCGAAGAGGTGGTCTCGGTACAAATGAACTCTGGCACAGTTCGTTTTGTGGTATGAATGTGATCTGATCTGGATTCGCCCCAACTGCAGGAGAATTGCGCATTTTTGGACTAAAACAGCTCCTGTAGCCAGCTGTGCTGTGCATCACCAGCGGACAAGCTTTTACCTTTTACAACAAACATGGCTGACAGACTTGGACTCGAGATTCATTGCTTCTGAGACGTTTGATTGGATGGCTCCATAAACGCACAACTTTGACAAGAGCAGCGGTATCTGTATCTATCCGCATTTGGTGTCTCCGGTGCATCAGTACATTATATTCCGGCTACACTTTCACCTCTCTTTCTGTAGCTTTATCTTACTGTCTTTCTCTATACTTTTCTTTAGCCTACTTTTTCCAACTTCTGACCAGGGAAGTGTGGAAACATGACGCCATGACGCTCAGATATTGACAATTGAGTGCACTGAGCGTGTTCATATGGCTCGTGGTGCTGCATTTGGGCTATAACAAAGTAATGTGTGAAAGCTAACTGTACTAGCTGGTCTCTGGTCCACAGCAAGGGTGCGCACCAGTATATGTGAAACCGGCCTAACTCACAACTGTGGTATTTTGTTGTGCTCGTAAACTCAGACCACATTCCCCATAAAACCATTTGCTTTTTCTTGCAGAAAGGAAGTTGCTACTTGCTTCTCGTCTCTCTCCATGCTATGTGAATTTTATTGCTGAACTGCAGACGAAAACTTATTCTAGTTTGCCTTTTTTGCACAGGGAGCACAGTTTCTTTTCGCATAGCATGAAGTGAGCTCCCTTATGCTACAAGTAACGTTGCAAAATTCCTTCCAAAATCCAAACTAGGACCAAAGAATAACAAATGCAGTTTAAGGGTTGTTAGTGTTAGTATGCTAATCTTAACACTGATGGTCTTGCTGTTTTTGTGGTCATCATGCTAATGTTTCCAATGAGATAATTAAATGGTAAATTGCTACATGTAGAAAGTTAAAAGGTAGGAGAGACCTCTTGCTGTGCTTCTCTCAGCGTGTGTGTGTGTATGTGTGTGTGGGGGGGCTGCAGAGGCCGCCCAGCTGCTTCGTCCCAGTGGTAGCTGCAGCAGCACGCAGCCATATGGCGCCCCGGCCTCTCTGTAATCACTGGACCAGTAGAGGCGATGAAGATGGAAAACTGAATGTGAGGTCTGATGAGAAAGAGTTGGCGTACGCGTCGGTGTAATGTTTCTGTCAATTCCAATCCATGTTTTGCAATCTCTCCCGACCGCTCGTCTGAGCTGCAATGAAAAGAGCCATAAACACTTGTGTCTCCACACATAATTCTTTTATCACCACATATTGAACCCTTTGCTTCTCTGCCATGCATTCTTTTTGATGACTGTGTCATTGGCAGTGCACGGCTTATTATTCCAGCTGTGCTTTAGCTGCAGTGCTGGCAGCGGCTCATGGCATTTAGTCATGCTGACGTCTGGTGTAGGTTACCACCTACCACCATGTGTCAGAGATGGTGTGCTGTGTGTCCCGCTGTAAGATGATACAGTATTTGATCCCACTACAGATCCCACTCCTCTCTTCTTCATGGAGACGTGATGACCTCAGAGGCGCGCGATGAGTGATGTAGTGCGAAAAGTTTTGGACGTCACAAGGGTTGATTGTGCCATGGTTGGTTGAGTTAACGTTAACTTGATGTTAATGCTTCACATTAACTCTCATGACTCATCTTTGTGGACGTAGATGGATGTTTCTGTAAATGCTCTGATGAAAGATAAGAGTATGAGTTCATGGTAGTTTCTCCTTACACAGATGGATCATCTACCCCTATACCTTTGCTCTAGCCACAAAGCCAGAGTCCCGCTTCTCAGCTGTGTCCCCCAGACTCCTGGTTGCTATGATACGCCCTTAGCAAAGCAGGACCAGAGCCAGGATGGATGTTATGGATCTTGGAAGTGGCTCTGTGCGTAATTGATGACATGAGGAGCTCAGCGGCCAGGGGCCACTGCATGCTGTCGACACACACGTGTACACACACCCGGAGCTTTGTAGTAAAGGATGTCACAGCACAAACAAACACAAATCAATAGCTAACCCAGCTCCTCTAACAAGCATCCGTGCCCAGGTCTGTCACTCGCTGGATATGTGTGCATATAATCAGGGGGAACATTGTCCAAATTTAGTTGAAACTTGACTCAGCTGTGTGAACCTTTAAGGGCCAGAGTTTGTGGTGGTCTTGTGAGGAATTGACTTTTATTTGAAGGTGTTTGAAACGTTTCCCATGCTGGTAATGTGGGTGAAAAAAATATTGGAAACACATTTCAGTAGAAAGCAAAACAGAGTCTGGCCATCTCACACTCGGGTTGAGTCAACACAACTAATGGAAGTGTAAAAGTTTCAGAGGTATTTTTGCACAGCTTTTACATTAGATTGCACTCTGTTATAACATTACTCATTTTTAAGGTCAGCGAGTTTTTATGTTGTTTGTTCTTATGAGTGATTTTCATGCTGCAAATACAGCAGCAGAGTGAAAACTGCATCGCTCCTCACTGCAAAACATAATTAAAAAGAGTTGAGAACAGAAATGTCATGGCTATTGATCAGAGAGCGAGGGGGCAACATAGCTCTGCCCCCTCCCGTGTGTAACGACTAATTAAAGGCCCCGATTAGGAGGGCCGGGCTGCGACTGATTGTCTGCAGGGGCAGAGACAGTCCAGCCCCACTCATCTGGCTCAAGGCGGACCTCTTATTTGTGGAATGCGAGGGATTTGCATCGAGGCGAAGGAGCATGTCAGCAGCTGGCGTGTAGAATTCTGTGGTCAGCAGCAGGTTAACCTTCAGACACAAGAACACATAAGAGCATACTTTTGTGTTTCTGTCTTTGTGTTTTCAAGTTTTTATCTTTATTTGGGATCTTCTGGAAACAGGGGATGAGTTATGTATTTTCTGGGACAATAAACATCAGCCAGACTTATCACTGCTGTGTGTGTTTTGCTCACTCATCATCTCTTTTAGCTTTAGATTGCTGACAAGCTTCTTTGTTTTTACTTGCATTTTCCTTAAGGTCATTTGACTCTGAACCCTTTTTGGCTGGCTGTCCTGCAGTGCCCCCCTTTGTGCATTAAAATTTCCCTGCAGTTGCCAAAGAGGAAAGCAGCGAATCACATCATTAAGGGACAGTTAAAAATGATTTGAAATACATTGCCTTAAAGCAACAATATGTAACGTGACTGCGCCTGCAGCTTCAAAACATTAAACTTAATGATGCACGTTAATACGTCACACAAAACAGTAATTTTTGTATACTTTACTGAGAAAATGTCCCCTGGTTTTCCCTCTAATGTCCTACGACTGCTCTATCTGTCTGCAGCCTTTTATTTAGCGGAGCCGTCACCAACGACAACCCACTGCTGCAGCTGCAGCTTCAGTCTGCAGGCAGCCTACATGTTGCTTTCAGGAACCTCCGTGAATCACAGAGTTGTGACAGAGCAGTTGTAGGACATCAGAGGGAAAACCAGAGGACAATTTCTCTGTAAAATATGGCCCGACTTTACTAAAATTGCTGTTTTGTGCGATGGAAGTAATCCTACTTTTTTAGTTATTTACTCACCGACTGACTTACTTTGCGGTTACTGTTACTTTTTATGTTCTTTGGAATTTTAATACATTTTAATTATAGTGTATGGTCCTGTTTTACTGTCAGGGTTGGGGAGGTTACTTTGGAAATGTTATAGGTTACAGATTACTAGTTATCCTATTTAAAATGTAATAAGTAATGTAACTATTTCAGTTACTTTATCAAAGCACTGTAACTCATTACATTTGATTACTTTTCTAAATTTCTAATGAATGTTTTCAACTGTTAACCAGTTTCAAATGTTTAAATGTCAGATGTGGCATGCTGCGAATTTAAACAAAAGAACCGATCAATCGCATCAGAACAGCATCAAACTTTCCTGAACGGCCTGACTGGAAATGACAGAGGAAGACATTGCACATATCAAAAACATGCAAAGCAACACAATGAATATGAACATATAGCCTGAGCTTTTTACAGAAAATATTCAGATGTGACCCCCTTTATAATCATGAACATTTCCATAAGTAACTGTAATTTACTTTTTCTCAATAACTGTTACTGATTATAGATTATACATTTATTTTGAATAAATTACTCCCTAACACTGACTACTCTATATGTAAAGTGTCTTCAGACAGCTTTGTTGTAAGTTGGCGCTATATAAATAAATTTGACTCGACTTCGCTGCATTTGTGCTACATTACCAGGGGACCTCGTTGTATCTTGTGGCAGAGGAAAATAACATTTCAGACCAAGTGATGAGTCTGCATTCAGTAGGTTACAGAAGTACTACATCTTTATTAGATTCAGAGCTTCATCTGAGGTCACAAAGCAGTGATGCAGACACATGCTGAATTGTGTTGCAGTGGGCCCTTTTGTTGCCCTGTGGCTGTGCGGTGCGATTAGTCAGTTTCCAGCCGTCCTCACCGATGAGCAAGTGCACTTTCCTGCACTTCCCTTCTTCCATTCTTACCCACACACACACACACACAGCCTTTCAGCATTGTCATTCATGCAAATAAGCAATAAGGTGGTGATAACAAACAAGTGTTCTGTAATGTAGTCATCTGCAAATGGATGATGTTAACATGCAGAGGGTTACACAGCGCCAACTGAATTACAGCATGAGCTACAGCTCTTAATCAGTATGTAGACATTGCCTTTTAATTTATTTTTGAGGAAACCGTTTGGTCCTGTCAAACATGTTTCTGAGGAAATGTCCTACGTTAGAGTAGCAAATGTTGTTCAAGCAGCACCTCAGTAAGCACTCACCCTCTATTGATTTTCAAACTTTTTAGTTCACAAATCTATCTCTGAGACAGTTTGCAGCTCAGCCTCCCGCTACGGTGCACTGAAATCAAAGCTAACTTTATTTACTGCCCACTTCTCAAACTTTGACAGCAACAATTTTTTTCGTCCTCACAGCGATTCCTCTTCTGTAGCTTTCTATCAGTTTATGTGTTTATGGCTGCAGAGTGTTCCAGACGCCTCGAGGTGTTTTTGTGGTAGCACCAGCATGTTGAAGCTGGCAATTATGGTTGATGTTTTATAACTCGATAAATCTCTGCTCCTAAGGAGAGACGACTTTTTGCAGCTGTGCGTATTCAAAAACCAACCAGACTATATTGTCATCCAAATGTTGAGGCGGGTCAGTCAGGGTGAGGACACATAGATGAGGAAAATGTCAGAACTGGGGGAGGAATTTGTACATTTTAAACAGAAGCAAGTGCATTGAACAACGATTATGAAAGGAAAGGTTAAAAATCAAGGAGAAGCAGCGAGTGACCCTGAGCAAAAATGCATCTTAGCCAGTTTTCCAGAGGCAGCCGGTCTCCTTCTCTTTTATGCCAGATATTACTCACTAACAAGCAAGAGGCGATGCAGTGCAGCTCCGCAGATGCAGCCAGAATATTGTGCGAGGGCTCGGAGGCTCCAGGCTGACTTTGAAGCTAATTCAATAGTGTGTTCTCCTCTGCTCTGGCGCATAATAAGATTGGAACACAGACATTCAGTCCTTTGATTAAAGTGTCCAATCAGAACGAGGTTATCAGGAGACAGATTCCTCCGGCACAGACTGTAATGGAGAGTGTTATCGCCGTCTTTGTCATTATTGTTTCCTTAATTGCAAACGATGCAGGAGTTTGCCTTGATAGACCTCTTTGAGCATCCCAAATAATAGGGTGTGATAGCACTGATAGCGAGTTGAGAATACTAATTAAAAAGCCTGCGGATCCCAGTGTAGATTTTCCCAAGTTCAGTTATTGAATAACTTTACAGCAAGTGGAACAGCAATGTGTTTGTACCACAAAGAAGCCTTGTTTACTAGTTAAATTTCTTTGTTTGACAGGGACACAGGTAGCGCGGGGCACCAAAGAGCAGGCATCCGTAAGGACTGTTTTGGTCTTTTCCTTTCTATCCAAACCTGAGTGGGCTGTGTCACACAACTGAGAATCAAGGGAACAGGCCCAAAATGTGCGTCTGGGCCTGCACAGAGAGAAATGTTTCCGCACATATATGTTGATCGTTCCTGCTCGGTATCACCTCCAGCATGGGTCGGGAGCGTTACTTTGGAAATGTGAGGTTATGGATTACTAGTTACCCTATTTAAATAAGTGATGTAAAATATTACAATTGCTTTATCAAAGTTTTGATTACTTTTTGATTTCTTTTCTAAATGTCTAGCAAATGTTTTCAACTGTTAACCATTTTCAAATGTTTAAACCAGGCAGTGTTAATGTCAGATGTGACGTGCTGCGAATTCAAAACAAGAGAACCAAACAAAAGCATCAGAACAGCATCAAACTTTACGAAAAGATCTCGACTGGAAATGGCAAAGGAAGACATTGTGCACGGCGAAAACACCAAAGGCAATAAAATGAATATTATATCTTTTTACAGAAAATATTCAGATGTAACCAGCTTTGCAATCATTACAATTTTCATAAGTAACTAATTTAATTACACATTCTTTATCAGTACCTGTAGCTGATTACGATTGCATTTATTTTGTAATTAAATGACTCAATGTTGTTACATGTAACTAGTTACTCCCCAACACTGCTGCCAGCTGGTAGTTTAAGGAGAAATGATGTTTGTATTGGTTCAGACTGACTGTAACCGCTGCTCCAAAGGCCAACTGCCGGCTCACTGGTCAAACACCAGCTTCAGGGATTTAGGTATAGTTGTTCTGTGGTCACCTTACTCTGCCAGCATCTTAGAGAAAACCATGCAAACAGTTTTCGGAATCCTAATATGAGTCATCTGCTTTTTGTCTCGCCCCCTGGAGGACCGGAGGTAGGTTGGCGAGACGTAGGGATTACACTTTCCATGTGTCTGTGTGTGTCTTTAACCAGTCTAATCACATTCGGCTGGTTAGGTGAGAAATGTTTAAGTACTAAGGGTGGGAAAAGTTAATGTTTATAGTCAATTATATCATGTTGGCTGGGTGCAGCCTCTGATTGCGCTGGGCGGGTGCATCCTATTAACCTTTTTACCTCGTAAGAATGGAGGCTGGATGCTGATGGGGTGAATTTATGTAGCTTTCAGCTGCAAGTGGCTCTAGCTCTCTTTCTTTCTTGGTTGGTTGGTTCAGCTAAATGCATTGCTGGCAACACAGCTGTTACCAATCCACTACTTATATAAGAGAGTAGAAAATTTAGCCAGATTAGACGAAAGCAATCTTACTGAAACAGAAAAGTGTTTTCTTTAAGTTAAAAAAAAATATTCTGCATTCAGTTGGCGGTGTAACTTTGTAAGGACATCCATGGGAGCTGAATGTGTGTACTTCCTGTTGCTACTAACTGTCTCTTAACGGTAACCAGAGCCAAAAATTTGAGAAATTCGTGGGTAGTTTGATTTCCTAAATTATGCTATCAACACTTGAATTCACCTCCATAGACTGTCGTCATATTAGACTTGCTTTGGGTGCACTGTGGAGTTTTTAATCAGAGTTTGATAGTGGCTATTGAGAAATCCATGGACTTGCGCTAGCATTAGCATTAGCTAATTTCATACTGTCAATTTACACAGTCGGTGTTGTGACAAACTATGTTTCCCCGTTTGAGATCGGGCAGGTCTAGGGAGGAAACAGAACTCGACGGGGAAACAGAATTCGACACAACACCGGCGGTTCGGGGGGGCGAGACATAGCTGGCGTTAGCCCTTGTTAAATACCTTGTGCTCTCGTATGTGAAGTCCCACTTTATGGCCAGTGCATCTGCTGTAGGTCTTGAGCCCTAAAGGTTTAAAATCAATGTTGTGGTTATTTCCAGTTCCTCGTGATTTATATTCCGAAGGCATCAAGTCTCTGTCACTTTCCTGAGGCAGCGCTGCAGTTAAATGACCTGCATAGCAACATCTGGAGAAAGCAGCAGCAACTATGAATAAGATTAGTTTAGCTCGCCATTTATTCATGTTCAAAGTATCCTTTCTCCTTTTTCTTTTCACTCACTCTCCTCACTTGAGGATAAACAATAATGTCTTCACTTTACTCTGACCTCCTCTGAAGCTCGTTTTTAAACGGCACAAGATGAAGCCAGTTTACATGCTTAGTGTGTAAAGTGACATTCTGATTTCTCCTTTCTTCATCTTATTGTTGACGTATTATCTTTGTTTAGAATATTCTCCTCTCCTCCGTCAGGCCCTCACAGCAGGCCATACTAACCTCTCATTATCCGTCTCGATTAGTTACTGATTTTTTTTTCTCTCTGCACATCTGCTGGCTCCAGCCTAATTCAGGTTTTCTGATGACCTTTTTACCTCAGCGAGGCCCCGCAGCTACATTGTTAGCATAGATCTGCTCCTCAAGTAGAGGCTTATGGCCTAATGTGGTCGGCACTGAGTGATGACTAACATTAAGACCTGTGTGGTGCCTTTTTCCTTTGGAGGGGAGCATTGATGGAGACCCCAGCTTTTATTCCTCCAGCTGTCATTTAAATGCATACGCCAGTATATTTCCATGCTGTGAACTACTGTGCAAAAATCATGCAGTTCCCTAATTTGGTTTAGTGATTTGTTTTTCCTGCCTTCTGTTCAGCTGCTGATTAAAGGCCATTTTTAAAATCAATGATGTAAATTAACACGATAGAAAAAAATCAATGATTTGGTCTTTTAAAGCAATAATAATTTTTACTGAAAGCTTTTAAAAACCATATACAACACATAAACAATACCCAAAACTCATTCACACGCAAATACACACGTCGACAAGGCGGGATACAGGTAACTAAACAAAATTTAACTTGACCAGCTCATCTGAAGCTCATCATCATCTGACTGAAAATCAATATCAAGAATACACAAACAATAGCCGGTCTACCATTCAAGGAAATAAATAAATAAGGGTGTTGTTTAAACTCTGTCACGAGAGTACAAGAGTGTGTGACGACGTAACGAATGTTGACTGGAGGATTTAGAACTTTTCCCAGAGTTGAATTTGTGCGGTGGAAGATTAATGAACCATCTTTGTGCCTCCGATGTGACGTGTCTGTGCAGTGATTCAGCTTACAAAGGCTGTTCGCTGATTAAAACTCGGTGGTCAGTCTTCATTTGGGATTAAATAGTGAGAGTGCAGGATGCAATGTCCTCTATTCTTCTGGCAGCATTTTTCAAAATAAAAACAATTAGGTGATGAACCATATTTACTTCAGTTTGCAGTTAATATGACAGTGAAGGCCACCAGGACTGAACAGTTCAAGAACGGCACAAAACCTGCTTTCTCTACAGAAAATCGAAGCCTGAAGAAGTGCTGGTTGAAGTTTAATTGCAGAAGTAGTTATTGGAAGTGCAGTACATAAGCTTTAACAGAGAATTGATGGACCGGCATGTATCAAATAAAGGAAGAAGAATTTAAGCGTTGCATCTTTTCCTTATTTAAGCCTCATTTCATTTGACATTCGGGTGATTTTAAACACTGTCGCTTGTTGATGTCATGGGATTAGAAACTGAACAAAGACAGAAAGGCAGAGAGAGAGAGAGAGAGAGAGAGAATCGCGTAGCTCTGTTGGTATGCACTCTTATATGCTCGTACAGTATACATACAAATTATGACCACATGCTCAGACCTTCCGTTGTATACATTACATGATTTTACTTTTACCCAATCTTTTATCAAAAGCAGTTGTGGGTAATTCTTGAATTACAGCAGCTTGTCTTTTCGTGTTAGTAACGTTTGGATGCTCGCTTTTCTTTTCAGCCAGTTTAACTTTGTGCTTTTTTGGTTTTCAGCTATGTAGAAGTATCTGATACATGGTACCAACTTTTCTGATCTTGTTTTGATCCATCCGGAATCTTTGTCAATAAATAAGGAGCCTACAGACAGTGTGCGGACCTTTTCCCTTTTTTGCCATTGTGCTCATACTTCTGTCCAGCACCTGCAAGTTTCTTTGGATGTGCGCACTACATGTTTTCCTTACCTACTTTTCTGGTACCTAAAAAGCTGAGCAGGCACTGAAAGGCACCCTATCCTGCACAGCACAAACCCACAACCGCCATTTTTAAATAGCCATGATACTGTAGTGGTTGCGGTTTTGTTTTACCGTCTTTTCGTCAAAGATGACATCAAAGAAAACGAAGCCTCGGTGGCTCGATGAGATGCGGACGTTCGTCACCTTGGTAGCCGATGGGAGAGTCCAAGGCAGTTTTGTGTGGTGTTGCTATGATGACCAGCTACACTGAGGCAGTACTTTCATGGGACTATCTTGTAATGGGAAACAACCTCCAGAAAAGTACCCAATATCAAAGGCGAGTAGAGTAGAGCCGGTACCCTGTAACGGAAAAGTGACTTAACTTAGTGTGTGAAGTACAAACCTGTCCACGCTCTATCTCTAACTCCCGCCTTTTTAGTTTCCAATGAATGACTCTATTCATTTAAGTGTCAGTGCTTGGGTCATTTTTCAATCGACTTTCATAGTAAACCATTATGCTACACTGCAGCCATTTAACACTGTAACTGAGCTTGTACTTTGCAGGATGAAGGATCAGCGTGCAGCATTGTACATTAACAGTAGGTCCTTGAGCCAAAATCTCTTCAAGGTTCCCTGCATGTGTTCCTAATAAAAATGTCAGCTATTGACTTTTTATAAATAAAACTTCCCCAAACGCCTGGAGATGTGAATATGACATCATTGTGGAGCGGCCGTCCAAAGGCAGTTGTGACTGGTTCATGTGTCACGGCGGTGGGTGGAGCCTTGTGCTTTGATCTGTTGCACAGAGTGAAATGGAAGATTACAAGCCAAGTCAGTAAGTTATGGACATGTTTATTAGTTCTCTTGTGTCTCTCATTTTTATGGAAAATAAACAGCACTGGTTCAGTTTGTGCTGTAGTTGTGGTTTGTTTTATTCTCAGTAATTTGTGTCCTAATCTTTTGATCCTTGACAGCATATTTCTGTGTGACAGTGACTTGAACGCAGTGTGGGCTTGTTCCTGTCTCCTAAAGTTTATATAAACGTGTGAGTGATGCAACCCTAAAATCAAAGAAACTATTAAATAATTTTGTTGGCGAGCTGAAAACTTGAGTGTGGTGTAGACCTCATAGTAGTCTGGTCTATTTGCCCGCTGAGGAACTGAAAGCTTTCAAGGTTCTGTCTTTGATACCCAGAGAGCTTCTCCTTAGAGCTGCAACGATTAATCGATTAGTGGATTAATCAATCGATAGAAAAATAATCTCCAACTATTTTGACAATCGATTAGCAGTTTCAGTCATTTGTCAAATGAAAACGTAAAAAATTGCCGGTTTAACCTCTTAAATGTGAGGATTTGCTGCTTTTCTGTGTCATTTATAATAATAAAATAAAGATTCTTTGTGTTTTTGGTTGTTTGGACAAAAGAACCAATTTGAAGACGTCACATTGAGCTCTGGGAAATTGAGATGAGCATTTTTCAGGCATTTGTGACATTTCATTAATAAATGACTAATCGATTACTCGTGAAAATAATCGTCGGATGAACTGATAATGACAATAGTGATATGTTGCAGACCTGCTTCTCTGTACCAGCTCACTAACTCTGCCTTGCAATCCTTTTTTGACCTCTGCTCCGCTTGGACTGTTGAATCCGCCCTCTCTTCTCCCTTGACCCAAGAACAGATCAATCCGCCACTCCATCCTCCCACCTCCCCAATCCCCTACACACACACACACACACACACACACACACACACACACACACACACAAAAACTCGCGACAGAGATTCTATCTTGACAAGCAGCTCTAAATA
>JAQLOL010000012.1:24445173-24456947 GCA_029783665.1 Naso thynnoides | reverse complement strand
TTGTAAGTCCTTCCCAATACCCACCCCTATTAAATGATATTCTTCAAATTGGATTTTTATTAAATTATCAAAATTTGATGCATTCACCACATGATTAGGCACTCTGACAAAATGTGCAAAAATTGTAAGACAAAGAATTCAGAAAAAAATAAATTAAAAAAACACTGAATTAAAAAAAACAAAACAAAACAAAACAAAACAAAACAAAACAAACAACCAAAAAAACCCAAAGCAATCATACTATTAGGCACTGGTCCCAACTTGATCCACATCAGCACTGAACATCGATTCATTTTTTTTATACTTAAAACAATACTTGAAACAATTAAAACAACATATTTGCACGAGTTGCTGATCACTACATTTTGGTATTCCATGTCAGCTCTTCATTCCAAATGACCAAACACAAAGGCAGGACAGATAGTGCTATCTTGCATTAAATCGACACATCCCTTACTGATTGCCTTCCCTTTATTCATTGATGCAGCAGTCCTTCAGGGCCTCTTCATTCACACTGTCACTGATGAATTTTGGCTCATTTTTATTAAAATGTTGTTGTTTTCATCAAGATAATCTTACACAAAGAGAGACTGAGGCGACGACAGAATCTAAATAACTGGATTAAAGCTTATGTAACAGCTCCTTGAGGTACTGCTGCTTGCACACCAGTGATCAACACACAGGAGTCCTTAGTTAGCTTTCTTATACACTGCTCATATTGTCCACTGTCCAAAACTAACTTTATAAAAATTATTTACTTTTTCTAAAATTTTGACTCATCTTTAAGTGCCAAGAACATTCTACCAACCAAATTTATGCAATAACTTTTAACACAGTCAGTCAGTGTTTGCAAGTGAAGGCTATCTTTCTACTTTTCTCCTGTTGTCAGCATCCTAGAAATCTCCAGACCTTTCCAAACCTATGAAGCTCTCTCTCATGTTTGTCATGGAACACAACAATCAGTCTTCTTAGCTAACTTATTTTATTGTATTTATTTATTTTTTTTACAAATAAAGTTTTGATTAGCTCAGACTAAGTCATACAGATAAATCGGGCCTGGGGACCATTAGCTGTAAGAAAACTTGCCCAAGAGGAACCTTAAGTTTGGTAGTTAATGTAAGTATAGAAACATCAAAATATCTGAATGTGCTAGAAACTTTTTTGTGAAGATTACACCTTTGACTAAAATGTATACAGACAACAAAAAAACAAGGGTGTGGTATTTAAAAGACGTGAGAATTTATAAGGTGTCGGAGTTCCAGTAGAAAATGATAGTGAGTGGAATTTTAGGATCTAGCATTTTTGAAGCTCTACTCATATGTGCATGTAAAGACTGAAAGTCTTGGCCTAGGGAATGAGTCCTTACCCCAAGTGAAGGAGATCAGGTATCTCGGGATCTTGCTCATGAATGAGGGGACTGTGAAGCTGGAGACTGGCCAGAGAATTGGTGCAGTGGGAGCAGTTTTGTGCTCACTTTACCACACTGCTGTGATGAAAAGAGAACTGAGCCAAAAGGCAAAGCTCTTGATCTACCGGTCAGTCAGTCTTCATTCCTACCCTTACCTATGGTCATTAAGGATGGGTCATGACCGAAAGAATGAAATCGCAGATACAAGCAGCTGAAATGAATTTTCTCAGGGGGGTGGCTGGCGTCTCATTTAGGGATAATGTGAGAAGTTCAGTCTTCTGTGAAAGACTTGGACTAGATCTGCTGCTCTTTTGCACTGAAAAGAGTTGAAGCGGTTTGGGCATTTGGAAAGGGTGCCTCCATGTCACCTCCCTAGGGAGATGTTTCAGAAGAGGCCCCAGGGCAGACCCAGGTCCAGGTGGAGAGATTACATCTCTGCACTGGCCTGGAAACGCTTTAGGATCCCCCAGTCAGAGTTGGCTGATGTGGCCAGGGAGAGAGAAGTCTGGGGTCCCTGCTGAAGCTGCTGCCTCCACAAACCTGACACCAGACGAGCGGTTGACAATGGATAGATGGATGGATGGAGGGATGGAAGGAAATCTTGGTCTCTGCTTTACCATTTTTGACCATTGTTTGTAAATCTTTTGCCAGCAAAATTACTTAAGTATCCCTGTAATACAGGAAAAAGAAAAATATGAGCAATGAGACACTGTGGTGACCAAAAGAGATTTGAAATACAATGATATATTCTGCAGGGAAACAAGATGAAAGTATGTTTGAGGTGAAACCTGAATTTACGTGTGTATAAACTTTGTGCTATTTGAATGTGACTTGATATGAGAGCATAAAGTTGGCAAGCAAATTATAAAGACTGTGTAGCTGTAGATGCTTCAGTCCTTGTCAGTACGCCCCTCATCTCTGAACGTACAGACCCTGAGCAGATCTTTGAGATATGTCACGTGACACATTTCCAAACGCTAAACTTAGACACCATCTCACAGCCAGTTGGGGTCCCATTGTTCTTCAGTGACAGGTGTGTACTTGTGCACATGAGAGTGTGTATTTGGCTCTCTTGTTGACCTGAGTGTCATGACCTGTTGTGAGGATTGCTACACGCTGATATGTCTGGATTGGACATTGGCCAGGAGCAGAGTTTCCTCATAGGGAGAGCTTAGATGGTGAAGACTCAGCCATTCCTCGCAGACTGCTAACCCAACAGCCACAATGTCCATTACAGATTGAGACTAATCAGACTATTTGTGGCTAATTAAATTTGTCACTCATTACTTCCATGAAATATGTTTCTAGACATGATCCTGGACTCACCAGAGTTCTCACAGAGTTCTAACAAAAAAAAAATCCTGTGAAAGATACCGTTCAAGTCTGGCAATACTCATTTAAAGACAAATCAAAATTTGCTTTAGAAATACATTCACACTTTTTTTTAAGTGTGTAAAGAAAATATAAAGCATTTAAACACTTGTCTTAGAAAATTGACACTTTAAGACAATGCTCTTTGTCAAAAGTGTAGCACAGTTGTTTTTCTGTTTTTATAAAATGTTTGTAAAGATGGGTGTCCACCAGAGTTGTGTGTTAGCGTTTTAACTGCAGTGTGAGTCTAACAGCTTCCGAATCAGACTTAACGATCTGATAAGTAGGAATGTGACAATAATCACATCAGCAGTCGTATCATGTCTGTGGGATGTGCATGTTTTGCCTCAAGTGTAATTTTATCATATGAACCTACAATCATTCTGCCAACCAGTGCAGAATGCTCTTCTGTACTATGCTAACAATTTCAATCATCTTATTAAACACACACACACACACAGACGCACACGCATACACACAGTTTCCATGGAAACAGGATCCAGGGCCTTTTATGGGTGGTTGTTTGCCCAAGACAACTAAAAATGGTCTCAGCAGCGATGCAAAGATGGGAGATAAATCATTTGGATAATACATAACGGGACATGTAATAATATAAAACACACTGAGGTGTGTGTTGTTGCCTGAAGCAGCGTTGTTATTGCATTTAGATCAAGACAGTGCAATATTCATCGGTAAATTCTCTCATTTTATATTTGTGTGACATCATGCATCTCCGCTTTGTTTTTCTGTTGTGTTGTCATACTTTTTGTTCTGTGTTTGCAAACATCGCTGTCTGTAATGGCCACACGCACGCACACACACACACACACACACACACACACACACACACACACACACACACACACACACACACACACACACACACACACAGGGACACTTTCCAGCCGTGCTGCCCTTCAGTGGCCTAATGTGTGTCTGAGGTCCAGATGGCGCAGCAGTGGGAGGGCTGATTCACAACACTAACTGTAGTAGTGCTAGCAGTCTTAGCTTTGGCTCGCCCTGACTGGTTTTAGAGGGAGAGCCTGCGTCCAGCCACCCCTCTGAGTGACAATGGCAAGTGTACAATTCACGGCTATGTACTCAGCATCTAGCTTTGTTGTGGTTGCAAGATAAAAAATTGTGTGTTTCTTTTTGTGGGAGCCAAACTGTGTGGTCATTTGACACTTGACTGTGAATTGTAACAGCGTTGTTTTGAGTCTGGTTATGTGCTTGTGTCTGCTTGCCTTATTTTTAGTTGTTTTGATGCAGTTACCACATGTTTTCCTGTTTGTGTCCACAATGACAGGAAGTAAGCTAAACAAGGACCTGAAGCATTATCTGAGCCAGCGCTTCCAGAAATCCTCGCCTGACCACGAGCTGCAGCAGACCATCCGGGACAACCTCTACCGTCACGCCGTGCCTTGTGAGTCCACGAACGCTTTACACCGCACACTGTCAGTCCTTTTACTCACGCTCTCTGTGTCCTGGCATTTTTATGAGCCTTTATTTTAGTCTCTGGTGATACTCTGACTATACACACTTTGTTTGTTGGGTTCACACAGAACATCATTGTGATCGTTTATACTGTGAACATCCCAATGCAAGACAAAAACCTCTTTATGTTAGGCTAATGTGAGCCACTGTCTCAGCTCAGATTTAGATCCATGTAATGATCAAGTGAAACAGCCTCACAGACACTTTGATCTTTAGGAAACTCACAATTTGATTAAAAGTTAATTAGGGTTGTTCTGATACCGATACTAGTGTTGGAAAATGACACTGGAAATGCTGGTACTGGTATGGGTGAGCATGCCAGTCTGTACACTGATCCAAAACTGTTGTGCGGTACCAGGTAACCAGCTACTTCCTAGTTGCCTTACCAACATAGTCGGTGTTCCCAGTGTTGCACAATGGTGGGGCATACACCAAATACATTATTTGCCCACCAGCCTGACAGTCATTTTGCCTTTTTAAAAATCAATGCTGTTGGATGGCTTCAGTAAAACTCTGCTGCAGGCCTCTCCGTGCAGCAGCAGCAGCTGAATCGCAGCACAGAGTTGTTAAAGACAAAATGACATTTCACTTACATATGACAAGAGTAAGGAGAGTCGACCCACAGGACAATGACTGAGGATTAGTTGTCGAGGGAAATGGAAAAGGATTTACTGAAAAATACTTCAGATGCAAGTAAAGAACTTAAAAACTTGAAGGAAAGAGAAGGAGTTTGTTAGCTCACCTGTAACCTGCGGCTCTTCATCTGACACCTCCTTCTTGTTCCATTACATAACTTTCACAGATTGTATGAAGCTAGTCCCAGACATGATGTCATTTAAAATTGATCGTCTGTCAACAAATGCTAAAAAGTTTTTGTTGTACAAACACGTTTATGACGATCCATAATGGTCAGCTCGCCGAGCAGAACACATTGAATTTCCTGTGACTAGATTACTTTAAAATAAAAGTCAGCTCTACTCAGTTTTCCTAGATTGTAGTTTTTAAATTGCTGTTGCACTCTTTACTGTTTTCTAGTGTTCTATTTAAATTCTTTTGTTTTGCTTAATAATCACTGTACCTGAAATTTTAAAGGAATTGGTAGTTATTTCCCTGATTTATTTATTTATCTTCTTTTCCACATGATAAGAGAAAGTTCTACTGCATCACGTTCTTTCTGTGTACACAGGGTTTAACCTAAGCCAGGCCATACAATAATAATAGTTATCATATCAATATACAAGATAAGCAGTATACCGCTGTAAAAAATAAAAACATTTTCTGTTTTTTATGCACTGGTTTTGGATCCGTACTTGGTATCGGCTGATACGCAACTTTGGGCATTGGGATCGGTATCAGAAAGAATAAAAATGTGTCAGAACGTTTCTTAGGTTACCATTTGATTTAAAACTGGATCTCAACTAAATGAATAGAAATTGTGGCTTTTCTTCAGTCTCTTGGTTCAGTTTATCGTGTGCCAAACCGTTTACTGGTGTCCTAAGTCAACTGAAACACAATATGAAACATAACTGGCAATTATGATGATTGCACCGCAGCCTTTTCATTTAAAAAAGTTAATAGCATTTATTGAGGTTGAAAGTATCTCACAGTCTCCTTCCTGTAAAGACTGAACAAACTGAAGGGGAACTCTGCTGTGTTGTTGTTAAGGTTACATCTTCAGCAGTGGAGATCAGCATCTCTGCTGCGACTTTAGCTTTGGGGGGAGCCATCGTTGTACACGAAGCTGAATGGAGGCAGGATTTTTGAGCACTGCAATATTCTCCTAACCCTAAAGTTGGTTTAAGTTGTTCAATGCCGTAATATGTGTTTGTTACTTGTTTGTCTTTAAACTAACAAAAGCTTGCAACTGCCATCTTTTTTTTTAGAAATTAAACTCTTGAGTGTTACCAGATAACTCCAGTATTTGCGTGCTGTAGACCATCTGGGTGCCGCACTGCTCTTGGTGTTTTTTTCTCCTTTTTTCCACATTTACAGGTATTAGGAAAATTGTGAAGTGATTCTGAAACCTAGGAGATAAGTATCGAGGTTCTGTTTACCTGGTTGCACAGTAGAACTCGCCTTTTTACCAATAATGGCTGTGCAGTTAGCTGCTGATTTAATATCCTCCTTACAACAAACCTCATTTTGAGTTGATCGGTTTTATCATACATCAACCCTCTACATCCCAAAATGACCCTTTTCCATTTGCCTCCCAAGCGGATAACCAGCAGTGAGTTGATACAAAGTCAGAAACCCTCATCCATCCAGTCAAATGACATTTGCTTCACAAATATTGTCTGATCAGTTAGAGGAAAAGTCTGGTCTCTCCACTGTGAGGAAGCTCATGGTATCTCATGTCCATGGGATCAATAGCACCGGTAATTATAGGCTCTGTGGTTTCATCCAAGTCCGTCACCCTCTATCACTAACCGGTATCTCCACCAGAGTGGGCTGTGTGATCCAGGAATAGAGGCTTTTGTCTTTTCACTCTTTTCCTCCGGAGTGTTGCAAAGATCTAATGATGCACTTGTTTTTTGATGCTGCTTCAGCTGCTACAACAAAGTTGAAATAGATATTGGAAGTTTTTATGGTGTGAAAAACAACCCTTGGTGCTAAGGCTGCAACAATTTACTTTTTTTTTTTACAACAGTAGAGTGATAAATGTGATAACTGTGAAGCTCACTCTGTGTGTGTGTGTGTGTGTGTGTGTGTCCATTTTATTATTTACCACATGTAACCTGATGTCATTTACGAGTGTTTGTAGATTCAACGAGTGCACCTTCAACATAATTTTATATTTTATACAATAAACGCATATTTAAAATCACTGAATGCAGAAACTTCCAGACATGACCAGGGGCACCTCTCCCTGCTTTCCCATTATAGCCTCTCATCCGTTGGCTTTTCAATTAGTTTATTCACAGCCCTCTCACGCAAATTACTATCTGTATTCAGGAGGCTTGTTTAAGGGACTTTATCTGCATTACCTCCACTGCCATATGTCAGCCAGACGCTGGTGAAGGGTGGGGGTCTGACTATAATGGCCTTTTTAATCACTAAATGGTCTATGGCACACTAGTAAAAAATCCTGGTGTTGTTAGGAGTAAACAAAGCATGAAGGTGTTCCACAGGGCACATGTTTTATAGGACTGTAAAGTTTTTGTTGTAATACCCTTAGGAGGGTGACTCTCACTGGAAAATTAAATTTACAAATACATATTTTTCCTTTTTTTTTATCATGGGATGTCATGTAACCATGGGCACAGTCCATGAATAAGTCCTCCCTTATGCCCTTCACACTCACACTCACAGAATAGTACAAGACCAACATCGAAATTACATGGAAGGCACTACACACACTTAAGTAGTGGAAGTGCATATGTGAGAAAAATAAGCTGTGAGTGCTTTGGCCTGTGATCGTGAGAGGTCAGTGTGTGTCCATGTTGTCTTATGTCCAAAGGCTGTTTGAAGCACTGTGCATGTGCGTGTGTAGGTGTAGGTGTGATTAATGCACAGCAAGCAGGTGGAGAAACAGATGGAGAAGTGTGGCCGTGGATGTGGGGTCTTTTGCTGCTTCAATCAGACAAAATGGTAACTCGGCTAAACCAACCGTTTACGAGACCCTTCCTATGCTTAATATTATGAACAACAGCATATTAAAGTCCCAGTTCAGGGCTTCGGCAGGTCCTTAAAAAGTCATAATCTTAAAGGAGAAGTTTGTTTTTTTGCATATGGTTAGGGCTTTACACATATTTACAATGATATACGATGTTTTACAGCATTGTTTTGACAACTGGTGCAGTCCTGACAGCTGGAGCTAGTTGCTGACATCACCGCCAGCTGAAAAAACGGAGGAGCATTTTAGATCCTTGTTTAGTTTCATGTTTTAGCGGTCACCACTAAACATTCTGCAAGTTTCACATCTTTAAAAACGAGCTTTTATTGTATTTTTTGACTGATTATCTGAGTGCCTGTGCTCTTCTCTTGTTTTCAGCTAGTGGTGATGTCAGCAGTGAGCTCCAGCTGTCAGGACCGCGCCTGTCATTATAATGCTGTAGAACATTGTACATGATGGTAAAAATATCCTTATTATGAGGCTTAATGTGCAACAAACCAAACTTCTTCAGAGCATGTGAGTGGAGCTGAGCAGTAAAGATCTCAACTCACAGCTCATACAGCTGTCTGTTCCTGCCGCTCAGCCGGTCAAAGCCCCACCCAGCCGCTCCCCTCAGTATCGCTTAACGCTCAACGCAGATTTCACCCTGCTCCACTAAAATCACTCACCACTCACTCTGCACACTTTTCCTTGGCGACGTCATTGTCATCTGTTACAGGAACATGAATAATATACCTGTATGACTTCTCAGTTGCCTTTTAAAAGCACTTTAAGTCCATTGAGCTGCAGCAGCCATCAGACAGAAAAAAAAAAGACAGAAAATAGTGTGGGTGGGTGGGATATATTGCACAATACACAGATGCATTCTGGAATGGGCATTCTTCCATCTCGTGGTGTGAGAGGCACTAGAGCATATTTGGAGCGGGATGGAGCGGGAGATGAGGCGGCGCACCAGCTGTTAAATTAACCCGCTCCCCGCTCGGGCCAAAACCGTCACGCTCCGCTCACATGCTCTGGTCTCATTTAAAAAAATCTTGTATTATGATGTACATGTGACTTTTACATAGCTGTCTCAAATTTAGTCATCCTGATAAATGTGTTTGGGATAAAAGTTTGCATTGATCTTACCTTGACAAAACCATTAAACAAAGCCAAGGAGGAACGAATAACCACTCATACAAACTGTGAAACCCAGTCATGATTTATTGGACCATACTCAGCCAGTGTGTCAAGATGGGGTGTGTTTACAAATATGGTACCTCCTCTTATAAAAAAAAAAAAGACTAGTGCTACTACTTCTACACATACTGACTCACAAATGTTTATGCTTTCATCAGATATCTGTAAATGCAAATTCAATGAAATCTGGCTCGGAAACAGCACATTTCCAGCTCACTTGTTCTTGTGCAAGGAAATGCTCACTTTAGGAACTTGGGGTTTAAAGGTGTTAGAGTCACACAGGGAGAAGAGGGACAAAAGCTCAGACTGTAGTCTAATTTTTGTGTACACACACACACACACACAAACAAACTATTATGGGGCACAAAAGCAACTTTTGCCCTTCTGCTCTTGCTTTCTTTCATTGGAGTCAGCTGTGAGAATGCTGTTTTTCCATTAGTGCAACAAAAGGGATCAAATGAAACATGCATTGATCAAGCAGAACACAAACTTGTAGAAATAAGAAGTTCCTTCACTGCGCCCTCTTAATTCACACCCGGTTCATTTTACACAGTCATACGGAGTTTGTCATGCCAAAGTGCAGAAAGTTAACTGTTATCTTCCCAAAGTGGAGAAATTGGTTGGCAGAAAAGGAAATGTGTCAGCTATGTGACAGTATCTCAATAAACCATCGATTTATTGCAGCGAGGGGAATCACTCAGACACTCAGAACAGTCAAATTGAGGAATAACCTGTATATTTACACATGGTAGAGGGAAGAAAGTAGCTAACGTAAAATACACAAACACAATCTAAGAAATAACTTTAACAGCATAAACCTAGATTTGGAGATTCAGAGCATATGGGCAGTGAAGTTCTGCTGACTTATCCACCAGTAGTCAGTAGTCAGTAGTTCTCTCATGATGTTACGAGTTAATGAAGTTAGTTGTAAACATAAACAAGTGTCTTCACTCGCATTTCCTAAAAGCCGGTTGTTGCCATAACCCTGTTCAAATATGAAGCACAGCACTCTCACCCTCCCCCATCTGCTGAGGCATCCATCGGCTTCCCCTGTGGTCACCCCATCCGTACGTTCAGCATTCCCAATCTGCCATTATCCCCACCAGCCCTCCACCCCCTCGATCCTGCTCTCATTCCTGACCCCCCCCCCAGCTCATGACACCGCTGCCTCCCATCCGCTCGCTGCCACTGCTGCTCCCTTTCTCCCTCTGTATCGCTCTTCCTCTGTCTCTCTCTCTTTTTTCCTGCCAGTTGATCGGAACCGTAGCGAGAAGAAGAAGACGAGACGATTGCTCTGTTTGGTTTGCACCTGATTTTACAGCTCAGCATTCTGTGTCTGCGAGCCTTGAAAAGGGAGCTCTGGTCTCTCCTGCATCAAGGCAAGTAGCAGTGTTGTCTGCTGTGGTTGATGTGATGCCGATGACTTGGTGTTGGCTTCCCAAATGAGCGAGGTTTGCAGAGGCTAGCGTTCACGTGTGTGTGTGATGAATTGCGGGGCTAGCAGCGCAGACAATTGGACGACCCGTATATAGGCTAAGAGGGCGGCTCGGAGGGAGGTGGGGGCTGAAGCCGTGAGGATGGAGATGGGGGTGGGGTGGAGTTTGGGTGTGGGAGGGGGGGGGCAAGAAGGGGGGATGGGTGGAGAGGAGAGAGGGGGGAATGGAGAGATGCAAAAACACTCTTACACTCAAATCAAAGGTGGCTCTTGCCGGCCAGTCAAGCTAACATAAACATATGTGCACGCATGACTTGTGGTTGTATGTATTTGGGCTTTGAATGTATCTGGTCCTGGTCCTGCCAGTCTTTGTTTCTACAGTGTAAACAAAAGTAGCCTCCTGGTGCTGGTCTGGTGACGTTACATATTGCATTCACGGATGCAATCTCATTGAGTCACCTGAACAAAAGAAAGACTCTCACTCACTGTGGAGGTGAGGAAGAGAAGGTGGTCAATCAAGAAATGGAAAAGAAAGCTACAGTAAAAAATTAGAGTGGAACTTTGAAGTGAAACTCTCTCTTGGCTTCGTTGGCTTTTATCTCATGTGAGGAGAGTCTGTGTCAGTCAAATACTCCGTGTGTGTCCGCTGTTTGACATGCATCACACAAGGGATGTTGTTTTTGTCAAGGCTAGGTACACACACACTTGGACATGTCTTTGCAGTGACAGATCCTTCCTGTTTTACCAGTTCTCAGTTGAATTACATTGAATCACAAAGACAAGTATCTTTGCCTGCTATTGACTTCAGGCTATACAGTGGATGTGATGGTCACGGTTGGATGCAACGTTTTTTGCTAAAACAGTCAATCTGGAGTTGGACATAGTTGATAAATGGAGGGGCCGGTTGTTGACAAGATGGGACACAGTAAAAGTAAGGACACACTCTAATAGCCTTTTTCTTGCTCGTTTGTTTGCTGATATGTACAGGCATGAACAAGTTTTGCTTCACAGATAGTTTATGTATCATTACTCTACAGTAAAATCTTTTTACATCAAGTTAAAGAAACAGTTTTACATTTAAGGCAACACCTGTTATTGCTGAAAGATCGATACCACTCCTATATCTGTCTACTTAAATATGAAACTAGAGCCAGGAGCTAGTCAGCTTAGCTTAGCGTTAAAACTGGATGAAGAGCTGAAACAAAACCACTAGCTCAACCCTATATCTTTTCCGTTTGTCTGGCAAAGCAATGACACAACTTCAGGCAGCCCTT
>JAQLOL010000012.1:24404703-24436776 GCA_029783665.1 Naso thynnoides | reverse complement strand
GGTGCACAGACTGGTACTCCCTGATACCAATACCAGCATTTCTGGCAGTATCAGAGGCATTTTATGATAGAGTGCCTAAGTCACACCTCTCTACTGCCGGGCCATGGGACGCTAATTCTGAAAAAACATGAATGGTAGTCAACTGAGAGGGACAAATTATTTTTTGATCCTGTTTGGCTGAATTACACACATGACAGTTCACAATTTAAAAGATAATTTTTTTGTGTAAAGAATGTCGAATTTTTTCATCAAACAATAAAGTAAAATGTTTTTTGTGAGATTGCTCAGTGAACTACACGTCTCCTCTCGGACGATATACATCATCAATACAGTCGTGATCGGCAGCTTGGCGGTTTTCACAGCATTTTTGTAAAACATGTAGTCACGGTTTATTTTTCTTTAGAAACAGAGCTTTCAGACACATCCTGAATGTCACAGTGTTTGGGTAGGTGTGTTTTCTCAAGAGCTTGACAAACTTGTTTTGTGTGACTTGCCTTCCTCTTGTTAAGCAATTTCCAGGTTCAACCGGCTTGGCAACAGAGCACAAAGTACTTTGACTCCAAGATTTCTGAAACTCGCTGTAACCTATCCTAAACATTAATACACGGTATTGATGCAGAAATGGGCTAACTTCAGGCAGAAACAGCTGTGGTTTGCTCCCAGTCGCAAACTTTATCCAGAAAGAGTGACATTTGTTTTTAAACTGATGATGTCATGTCATCAGCAGTGATAAACCGACTTGTGTGAGTCAAGTAGACATTAATATACTGATCACTGTTAATTTTGGAGCACAAAGGCCTCATAAAAAAAAGTCCTAGTTAGTCATAAACAGATTCTTTAAACATTTTATCCTTGACTTTGGATGCTTGGTATCTTTGGTATTAGCAATCCCTTTTACTAGCTGTGACTCCTCAGGGCACCATCAAGCTGCATAGGCAAATCCTCAACATTTGTCTGCATTTTCTTTGCTTGTGGATGTTGACAAAATTCAGTTTTAGGTGGAGCGATCTTTCAGTGATACTCCCCTCAAAGTCTTAGGAGCCCTTGGGTCAGAACAAGGTCCTCCTTCTGGTTTGTCCAGCGAATAGAAAGTCGTCGAATCTGTTTCTGTTTTCACCACTTTGTGCTACAGCACTTTAACTGTATGCATTGTCACAGAGGGTTTGTTTTGACACTCCAAGAACAGTTTTACAAGGAAAGACAAGCAATCCTTGCTAATTATTTGATCCAACAGGAAAGAAACATGAATATGGATACTTAGCTGCTGCAGCTTTCCGCTGTGGAACTAATTTTTCGCTGTGAACTGTGGTGCTCAAGGACATTTGGATACATTAACCTGGATTTCTGTTTTATTTGGTAGGACCAGCATATGGTCATGTTCACTCTTTTTTCCGTGAAGCTTTGTGGATGTTTCGGAGTCCGCAAAAAGAAGAAGAAACCAGGGACTAATATGAAAACAGTATTTCAGTCTGGTGCCCTTGCATCTTTTAAAATTAGGAAAGAGGTGAGATTTAAGCAAGATGAAGACATGCTCCTGCGAAAGGCCAAACTACACCCGCAAACTGGATCCAATGAAGATGTCAAGCAGGATGACTCCTCTGCTCCAAGCCATAAACCCAAAGTCGTCCAAGGAGTCAAGCCCAACATTGTCCTTGTGGAGGGAATTAAATGTAGGTCACAGCGGAAATGCAAGGCCAGGCCTGGGGGATATGTGGGCCCAGGGTGCTCTATTGCTCCAGGGGAATGCAAGCGCAGGAAATAAACAGATTTTTCACATTTGGTTATTTTTAGAAGCTGGGATGTGACTCTGTACATGGCTGTACAGCTTCCTTTTACGTTTTTCTTTTGTTTTGAAGCTATTGTGTTTAAAAAAAGATGGCTAATTTTAATAGCGTATGCTTTCTCTCAGATTCAGCTGTTGCGAGGTTAAGCTATTTTCCTCTCCCTAGCAGCATTTCTCTCCTGTCTTCTAAATCTAAGCAGCTGAAATGATCGCAATTTAACTCAGTGTTGATCATGTTGGGGAAGAGGTTTTAGTGATGGGTAGTTGAATCACTGTATGTAGTCATTTTGTTCTTTCTCATAATGTCATTGTACTCTCAAATCTAATCTCAGTTTCATCATCCGTTGCCTCACAAATGTCAGCAACCTTAGTCTGATACTAATACTATCCTGCCACTGGAAGGGCAGATGCTCCCTTAAAATAGTCTGCCATCAATTAAATATAAATGAGGTGCTTGGATTTATCTGCCAGTGAGTGTAAGTTGTGCTTGAAGAGGGAAGAGGTGAAGAACTTGCATGTATTAAGTACACGAAACCAATCCATTTTGTTTTGCAGTATTTAAATCAAGAGGTCTATTTCAGGGTTTGCATGTGAGTGTCTTGTTCAGAGTGAAACATCCAAGCACTTTTATCTCTAATTTATTCCCGTAAATGAAGTATAAGAGGCTCACTATTGTTGAGCACTAGTGAGAGAGATGACCCATGAATACGGTATACATTGAAGGAAGGTAATGAATGTCTGCATTTGTGAAAGGCTTTCCAGGAGAGCTGGTTATAGATACCATAGATTTTTTTTTGTAGATTTGCTATTAGGAGTCTTATGATGAGTAACTGACTGAAATAACTTGCTATTTTTGCTTGTGGCCTTCAGTGGCAACAAAAGTAGACAAACAAGCAGTCACTTCCTTATAATTGACTTTGAACCGGGATATGATCATAACAGAAACGTGAAGTCAACCTGGACCCTGTTTTCCCGTGTGTTTGTGTTACGTGACTAACGGAGACAAGAATTTTCAACTTGGTCCAGTTTTGAATGAGAGCACTAGGGGTGTAACGAAACTTTTTAACAACAGTGCCATGCGCATTAAGGTACATGGTTTGTCATACGATACAAAAACGGTATGGGCTCATTTAGAGCGATATGATACGAATCAATGACCAGAAATTGTTCAGTAACAAAAAGAAAGTGCCCGTTTCTATGCAGTGGTAGAGGAGGTAAAACCATGGAAAGGCTTGATACGCTGAATTACACAAACATTCTGTTCAAGGCCTCGATTCAGTCTGTGTGAACCTGAAATGCGGAATGAAAAGCCATCATCGGAAGCAATGCTGCTGATGCAAATGCATGCCAAGGATGTCAGAGAATGAACTGAAGTAATGTTTCTAATTATTTTCCATGAGAAGAGTGAAAAATACATCCACATAAAAATGTTTCACATGCTAAATACAAGGCACAAAATCTTAGTACTGATACAGTCAATTTTTGCTTTGAGAAACGACCTTACATCGACACAAGTCACACTAGAAGAACGATTTGTCGTTTAGCTGTCAATGAAGTTGGATTGTAGGATTAAAAATTGATGTATTGATACAATGGATGTATTGTTACACCTCTGGAGAGCGCTGTTGACAAAAACAGACGGCAGTATACTCCAAATGGCCAATGTGCGCCATCATTTTGATTCCTGTCATCATTTGCTTGACCTGGATTGTTTGTTTTTGTGACCAATCAATTCTCAGTCAGGGAGAAGTCTCGTTCTGAAATTTCATGAAATTCGAGTTGTTGCATGACGACACAGAAGGGGTTGTCATGTTAGAGTTTAAAAAGCATAGCCAGTGTTATCCAAAAGATTTCCAATGGACGTTTTGGCCAATTCAACAAACAAATAAGCAACAAGTCACCTTCCACAAGACTTCAGCACGAGGCAACAGACCAGATCAAGCAAAAGGGTCAAGAAAAAATGTTCTATTTCCCTTCATGTTCCTGTCAGTAACGTTGTCAGACACTCAACAAACTCAGCCTGTCAGTCGACAAAACACTTTGCGTGGATGTACAGTCATGGTGCAAAGTTGCTAAGACATTTACATTTCCCATTTCAAGAATGCTGGCTTAAATTAAAGCTTAATACACCAATTTCAAATTTAGTCCTTATTAGTAACGTGAACCCAAAAACATGAAAAAAAAGGTTCCAAGCTTGAAAAAAAAAGAGTTAAATTTCCCTTTAAACATCACAGTTGAGTCAATTCATTTGAGACAAAGGAAAGATGACAGAAGGGAGACAATTTGATATTGATTTTCTGTAAGCTGAGTAACAGTGTAGACAAACTGGGACGACCAAGGTCACATCGAGGCTGGTCACCAGTTGCTGTGATGTATCGATTGTGGTTTGAAAGACATCGTGGTGTAACAGGACGCTCTCTGTAGTTTATGAGCCCAATCCCGAGATAACGTGTGGAGACGATAACATTTGACTGTCAGAGCCAAGGTCAAAGTGACATTAAACATTGAGGCTGTTAACTTTTAAAAGAGCAAAATACTGACCCAAGCCGGTTTTGTTTCCAAATAATTTCAAGCTAAACTTTTTAAATGACGTTGGTTTAACTTGTCACTGTGAGGACAAAGAGCAACAGGAGCGTTCCATTGCAACCTTTTCTCTAATTTATTAAATCAAATGCTCAACCTTTGGCTTAGGTTAAGTTCACCTCCTTTAAAAAAAAAAAGTCTTTAAATTTCAGGATGTGACTGTCTTCACTAATTGCTTTGATTTCTCTGCTGTTTGTTGTTTGTTTTGGATCGTCTGAGGCAACTATAAAATCTAAATACTGACAAACTGAAACAGCGGGCTGCAAATAGCTGCAGGGTTGTGTTATGATACTAGTAGCCCATTTTTTACATAAATGAATTAATGAGTTAATTAGTGTGATGTTAAACTCAATAATATCACTTAATGGAGCTTTGAATTTGTGCAGCTATGCACTGACGTCAGCCGTAATAGACAATATTAAGCTTTGGACATATGTTGAGGTAAATGGGGGTCACGTTTGCAAAGAAATCTTTTCATGGGGACTAATAACAAGTATTCAAATCGAGAGTTAAAACTTCAATCACAGTCGGGTTAATTTGACAGGTCAGCAAAAGGGGTTGTCAAGATTGTGAAAAAGGATGACAACAGATTTTTGACTTTTTTCCGAATTTTTTTTTTTTTTTTAACGTCTGCACTGTTACAAGATGGTTGAAACTGATGTTCAGATTTGTATTGTTGCACGATGCAATTTAGTTCCTGGTGTCATTTTCCTGCTTTTTTTTGGCCTCCTTTGTCTGTTTATTTGTTTGTTTGTTCAAGGCAAGGATGACATTTCATGTGTGGTGCTCTTATCTCAAGATCATGCATGCAGATGATGTGTAAAGCTACACAATAGCCTCCTGTTTAAACACACCTATTATGCTAGTGATGCACTGTAATGGAGATGTCTTTCAAGATGTCTCTAACTATAAACTACAGTATTATTATTATTTTTTTGACGCAGTTCCATTTTTGATCAATAATCATTAGTAATGCAAATGTAATGACTAAGTGGGTAAAGGCAATTTTTAAAACAAGAGTAGAGCTGTTTGATAAGTTGAGAAAATTGCATCTATTTACTGTACTGCAGCCTTTAAAATTGGGGGAAAAGAACACCACGTATTCAATATCATGAAATAACAGTGTCCAATATTTAACTCAACATGTGCCCTCATATCTCGGTATGATATATTATCTTTATATTTCTCAGCCCTACAGTCATGTTAACGCAGTTTTGCACCCAGGTAAAAGTAAAAGCAGCAAAATGCAAAAGCAAGAATAAACGTGTATATTGTCATGCATAGATGAAACATTGCATCATCCATGCGACATGTTTAAAGTGAAGTTCTTATCGTGCAGGCGATCAGAGTTGCAGTGTGAAGTGAAAGGGACAGCGGAAGGACCAATGAGACATTTTAGCTGGGAAAGTTGTTCCTGGGAGGTCAGTGAGTTCAGAAGCTTGACAGCTTGGGGAAAGACGCTGTTTCTGTGGCTGGGGGCCTATGAAACCTCCCACCATATGGTAGAGAAATGGATAAACTGTGTGAAGGATAAGAGGGGTCCTTGAAAATGCAGAGAGCTTTGTGGAAAAAACAGCATCTGAGTAGAGAGCAGCCTTCAGACTTCAACGAGACACCTGAATGATGTTTTCTATTGTCCTCTCCTTGTTCTGGAGTTACTTAAGGTCTGGGCCGTTGCAGGCTTCATATCAGATATTGTGACTGAGCACATTTTTAATGGTGTTTCTATAGAATGTAGACGAGTTTAGGGTTAATGATCTTGCCTGTCCCATGTTGCTCCAGTAAGTGGAGTCAGTGGGGTTTGGTCAGGATGAGCGTTGTTGAAGTCAGCTATCACATATTTTGTTTTGTAAATCACCCTGAAGTGACAAACAATTATCTTTGAAACTCTCCACTAGCTACCCCTGCCATGACTGCTGATACATCAAGTCACAGCATCACCAGGCAGGGCACACATCCTACACTCAGTGCCTTGTTAATGAATCTGACTGTGGAGTGTTAAGACCAAGCTGGGAAAACTTTGTGAAACTGTCAATATTAAAGTTCAGCTCAGTCAGTTGGCAGCATCCCGACATCCTCATCTTCACATTCTTGTACAGGTGTATAAAAATGTTAGTGTAGTAGCTGACTACTGTACTGGAATTGTGGGGAAACCTTGATTTCTTTGGCACAGGAACAACAATAGAAGCTTTGACACATTCAGCAATGAGCACCTGGGGAACACCTCAAGTTATAAATGTCACTAAAGCGTAAACTAGCATTGTCCTAATTTTGCCTGGCAAGCTTTGAGACGGAGGAGAAATGGATTGTTGCCATGACAACTTTTCTAAGCAGTGCATTTTGGCCTGAAAGGAGTATAAACCACCGGGCCATGTCTTGATGTTTAATAAGCCTTCACACAAAACTCCATGGGTTTTGTTTAATCTTTAATACTCATTCCTTCCAAGCAACACTCCCACAACGTTGCAGTCCCTTGTGTTGTTTTGCCACAGTGCTGTGGTCACCCTGGTCAGTTTCTCATTGTGTTGCTGGACACTCATTCAGAGTTATTTCTCACTGGTCGAGTGTCCCTTTTTGGCTTTATTAATGCTTAAATATTTAAATGTCAGACCATACAATAATGAACATTTATAGAACAAAAGAAAAGTAGTAAAACAAAGAAATCAGGATGGCCACACTACCAATTGATAGGGAGAACCATTTATATAAAGTGTTGGTAATATTGTCTACCCATTGATATGAAATAGACAAAGCATCTTTGCTTTCTCCCACTGTGCAAAACCACTAACCTTGCGAGGCAGCTGGACCAACTAGGTCATGATATCATGCAAATCAGTCTGGTCAGGCTCCAAGCTATCCTTTTCTGGCTGATAGACTGGTGACCGGACCAATCAGCATCCTTTGAGGAAGCACTGGCTTGAGCTACAGGGGCCGGTTGCATCACCTCTTACTAGGTGTTTACTAACCCTAGCACTAGTGTGTTTACTAAATCAAGATTTAGTCATTCCTAGATTAAACTGGGTTGCACCACTTACACTAGTTACTGTGTAGAGCTTAGTAATCACTGAGTATTTACACCTGTCCCACAGGTGGTGTAAGTCTAGCGTAACCGTAGCAATTGGTTAACCTGGTTGGTCTTTAACCGTTACAAAAATCGCTAGCTGCTGACACTACAATAACAAAAATTAATAAAACAAACACAAAATAATGAGCTGTTTAGAGAGGATGACACTACAGGAGGATGAACATAACATCCACAAAAGGGTACTGAGAGACAGAATCCACCCTCTAGAGGTCTATGATGACATCGATATTTATTCCCGGTACTGTTTCCGATGTGACCATCATCGACTTGCTGACTTCCGCGACTGAGCAGCGGTTGGAGCAGAATGGGACTCTGCCTCCATCTCTACAAACTTTTCATGAAGTCATAGTGTTAGCCCCATCGTTAGCTTAACATTATGTTACGCTAGTTCATCATTCTTATTCACGGGGGAAAACCAATCGCCACCACAAGTTTTTAATGTTAATGTTATGCGGTCCAAAACGGCAATGTTACCGTTAGTATGATATTCAGTGTTTACGGTACTTACCCACCGAAGAAAACGTCTCTGCTCCAGCTGGTAGTCGTTGGTTAAGAAAGTGCTGTGGAGGATCTCAATGGGGGCCCACGGCCACTGTTCACATTTTTCTTTGCACGCTGATTGGCTGTTGCTGTCGTCACTTAGTGCGGCTAGTAACCGCTTGCACATTACCATCTGTATACTAGCCACAGGATTGTGTAAATTGGTGTGGTGCAACCGAAATTTGTAAACAACTAGTTGCAAACTAGCTAGTAATTACTAAGGGTTTAGCAGTGGTTTAGTCATTACTAAATCCTGAATTTAGTAGAGACTTAAGCCAATTTGGTGCAACCCCACCCAGGTGTGGTTAATGTATGTGACACTCAGAAAAAAATCAGTGGCAGCTATGGACGTGGTTAGTGTAGATGCTGCTATAGCATCAGCTCAGTCAGCACTGGAGAGTATTTCTTCATAAAAGAAGAGCCAAAAACAATATTAAAGGCATTTCTTGATAGTAAAAAATGTTTTCGCTCCCCTTTCAACTGGCTTTGGCAAGACTTTGATTTACCAACCAGCTCCACTGGTCATATGGTTTTATTCATCTGCGTGGTTGAAGTCAGTTGGTGATAGATTTATCCAATCACCTGCCAAGTATTTTTTCAGTGCCTGCCCTTTTCTAAGCAGTTTCCAATGGAGCCTTCCCAGCTGGTTGTGTGCAACTAAACAACAGGCGCAGTCAGGTTGCAAAACTGCTAAACAAAGCCCTGCTCAGGTTTTGCCATCTTTTGCTGGGTACATCATTGTGACCCAGAGCCTGCACAGTAGTGATCAGCAGATGGAGTCACGATATTGAGGTCCGCCCATATCCTTTGCACATTTTTGTTTGCTGTCAATCATGAGGTTTTACTTTCATTTTTAGAAAATGTATAATTCGTATAATCCGGTCCCGTTTTTTCACCTAAACTCTCCAATAAATGCTTAATTAAAGTATGCACGACATGCCGTGAAGAGAGATGTCAGAACAATACAGACTAGTAGCATATGTCACATCATGGAAGTCATGTCATGTCAGTGCTAAAAAATCGATATGGCAGTATATCGCAATATTTATTTTTGGGATATCTGTATCATTTTATGACCCATGTATGGTGATGCATGTTGCATCACAAAGTTCTCGCCAATACCCATCCCCACTGTCACATGACTAATTTAAATGGCTATGTTAAGCACACATGCATGATCTATAGCTCTGTTGTTTAAGAGAGGGGAAAATGATGATTTTCCCCTCTCCTCCTTCCCCCTTTTGTAATATGGGTATCGGCGGATACTCAGTGTTGACTAATCGGTATCAGACATGAAAAAGTGGTATCGACGTATCCCTACAAATAACTCAAAAACCAAAACTGAACACTTCAACATAGACCATCATGAGATGGAATACCTAAAATGACAAAAAACATTGCTTTTTGAAAATTTGATGTCTACCTCTGCTGTCATGTTGTCAATCTTTAGTATGTCAGTGGGTCCGGCCTATATTTATACCTTTGTGACAGAGAGTTAATATGGATGTGGTCTTAACTATAACATGATAACTTAGCATTGAGAAACTGCAGATACAGTGCAGAGTGCTGAACTGTAAGTTGTTCTCACTGTGGGGGTCTAATCTGGTCACAATAGGTGGTTCATAACAGACAGGACAGTTCTCCCACTGTGGCTGTTATATGTGTGACTGCGTGTGTGTGTGTGTGTGTGTGAGTGTGAGTGTGTGTGTGTGTTTTCGCACATTGCAGGAGAGATGGGTGCATAAAGCTCCATTAAGTGATTACCCTCCACCCACAGCTCCTGTTTAGCCCCAGACCATTTGGTGGCTCTGCCCATCCTCCCCATTGTCAATAAGGGTGTGTGGTTGTGTGTGGTTGCGTGTGGTTGTGTGTACATGCGTACGGGCTGGCTGACAGGGAATAGAACAGATGCTGATTATGACAGGAGGTGCTTCTGTCCCAAACCTTTTTGCACCGTTACAGGCCAAAGCGTGTTTGGCATACACACACACACGAGCCATGTGACTCCTCTGTGACTGTTGGTATCTGAGTCAACCCGCTGCTGGATTGCTAGAGGAAAAAGGTGGCTCCACACTGTGTCCTCATATGTGTGAAGAAACAGACAATAGGATAGATGCAGAGAAGGAAGGAGGGACAATAACAAAGCTTATATAGCTCGATATGTCTGAACATGAAACTACAGAAACCTTACAGCCACAAAGTAGTTCATCTGCCTCATCCAAGCACATCGAACTTGCTTTGTCTCAGCTACAGCCAGCAATATAGTCAAACCTTAGACTCACTAATACTCAAACAGATTTTAATTGTAGAGCCCAACTGATAACGGATTTTGGGGCCAATGCTGATACCAATAATTGGGAAGAAGGAAATTCCAATACCTGATATATATATTGGCTAATATTGTACATATATAAAATCTATAATCTCTGCTGAGTGTGGTCTTCAAGTGCTTGTGACAAAGACATGTAATGGAAATAGGATATCTTACATCTTAAAAAAAACTTTATTCCAACCCTCAGGGCACCGAATAGTAAACATTTCACTTATTAGTTATCAAATAACGAGCCGCAAACTACGTAATTACAGCATTTTAAATTACTAGTCCAAGCATTTTTTTCCAGCCTTAAAAACAGTTTAATATCGGCGCATATTTTTTTACCATATGTCCATACTGATGTATCTGTGACAGCCCAATATCGCCCGATAATATCGGCCAACCAGTATATCAGTCAGGCCCTTTGAAATTAGTTTTCAAATGTTTCTCCAAGCAGAATTTTTTCTAGTGTTTTTGGTGTGCAGCCACTGCTCTAATTATTTTGCTGCTACTTATTGCAGTTTTAAACCTTAAATTTTCAAATGTTTCTAATAGAGCTGAGTATTGGCAAGGCCTTCTTGATTCAATGCACATCACGATACATTGCAATACGATGTATATTGCAAAATATAGTGATATTCTACATAGTTCACTGAAAGTTCAAAAACAGGCCTAATAAACAAGTAGCTGTGTACAATATGGGTGATCTGAATACATCACATCACGTTATATTGATAATTCAGGTGATAAATTAAGTCAAAACAATTTAATTCAATATGTCCTTTCCAATTTATTTGAACGGTGATGGCAACTTACCGAAAACACTGATAAAGGTGCCATAGCATCAGAATGAGACATGAAATTGAAGTGCGCTCTTGCACTTTAACTGGAAACACTAAAATTTAAAAAAAAAAAAAAAACGCAGTAAAGTTTTCTTCTGTGTCACTTAACTTTAGGGCTGTGTTTTGGCGAGGATTTCTCGATGGGATATGTATCACGATACATGAGTCACGATACGATACAGATATCACGAAATATAATATTGCGATATACTGCCGCATCGATTTTTTAGCACAGCCCAAGTTTCCAAACCAGTGTCCAACTGTCTAATTATTTATGTTTTTTTTTTTACGACTTTGCATTTATGGTATATGAACCAGACCAATAATACCTTTGTGGTTCTTTATATTTCTGTCACGGCACTGACAAGGGAGTTGTGAAGTCGGAGCAGACTGTGGAGAGGACCGTGTCATCACTGGAGGACACGCGTCCCCCCATCTCTCTCTATCCTATCCTTCCTGGGTTGTCCCTAGCAACAGCATAGACCCAGTGGCATGATGCATGGAGAGACAAGAATTACTTGTTGTTATTATTATTATTATTATTATTATTATTATTATTATTATTATTATTATTATTATTATTACTACTACTTTCTCCTTTTATTTTATTTGGAAGATACAGAAATTGATTATTCTTTTCATTTTGTGTTGCAGTTACCTGCTACAGAGTGTTTGCAGTTTTTTTGGGCATGCGTGTACATGTTTTGATGCAGCAATAGTGGCTCCCAGCTCCCTGTGCTACAGTATGACTGCCAATATCTCAACACTTGTTTCCTTGATCATCTTCTTGAAATGCTAATAATGATTTTTTTACTACACCCACCCACCTATCTCAGCTGGGGAAGATGTCGATGCTGTTAAGTCAGCCAGCGTTAGACGAACACTCTCACAGCAAATCTGCAAGGCTTCATTGTTTGTGCCAGTCCGTGGATTATGCAAAACCTTAGCTTTGCTAGTTGCACTCCTTTTCTTTCTTCTTGTATTGCATTTTAGAGGTCAGCATGCAGAATGGTAGTTGTTCAGCTCATCAAGTCCCAACTCCAAGAGTCTCCATGTTCGACTCTTTAGACTCAACCTGTCCTTCCTTCTCACTCTATTTCACAGCTTGGTCAATGGAGCTTTTGTGGGGAGGTATTGAATTAATCAGGCCTTTAGCATTGACAGTCTTACCCTTGGGTGTTAGCCAAGGCTCTGCTTTTCTATCCCTTTTGAAACACTGGTCACAATTCCACTTCCTATTTGGTTTTTCTAAGAGTGGCAGTATCTAAATGGCATTGAATCAATGGCCACTTTTGTGTGGGAAATGAAGTGACAGTCGGCTCAACGCTCAGGCTCGGGCGAGGACTTTCCGAGGTTGACATTCTGCAAAAGTCTTGAGAATGAGCGAACTGTTTGTTTGATAGACTTGATATTTATTTGACTTAAAGTCAATTTCCTCTTGCTGCGCAATTGTCCAGTTATAAATAGTGGAGTTTGGAGGTTGGTGGCACTGAAGTATGAAAGCTAGAGATAAACTGAAAGATTCACCCTCTCTGTGTGCCCTATACTGTCACACAGAGATATTAATGAAAAAAAGACATTGATAGTGACTGCTGGGTGATGAAACTGATGCACGTCAAGAATATTTAGTGTCTTTAATTCAGTGTCTTTGGACAGTGCAACATGGGTGCCTTTCTCCATGCTTGAGTAAGTGTAATGCAAGCTCACTTGAGTTACGATCCGCACGTCTGTGATTTATCACCGGTGTCACTGGATGTGGCTGCAGTGGAAGAGTCTGCCGCTTTCCCCACACATCTATTTTTACCAGCTTATTGCTTACAAACTCACCGGAGAAAGAGCAATTGGGAGATGAGACGGATAGATCAGGAGATGGAGGAGATGTTGGGCACGGACAGTTAGCAAAGACGGGAAAGCCCTCAGTTAGCATACAGATGTCCGTCAAAACAAGCAAGAGGAGAAAGGTTATTTGTCTTGGGCACTGTTAAGTTGTAGATTTTTAAACCACTAAAAGAAGCTAAATTTAAATAAGCGTTTTAAAGAGAAAAAAAAAGTTGGTTCGACTGAAAATTTACCTGTGTTTTTGTTGTATTTATTGATTTATTGTGAACTTACTTTTGTCTCGGATATAAAGCTGTTGACCATTGACACTGTACTGGCCAACTGTCTGCAGTCATCAAAGACAAGCGCTAGAACAGACTACATGCCAAACTACACACACACACACACACACACACACTCGCACTTCCATTTCCCTCAAACAAATGGTAGGATCCCACTAACGTGCTACTACAATACCTCACACTCCAGTGTGAAGGAAGACTGAGGTAAACAACGGATCTTCTCCCTTTTGGAGACTGCTGTCCTGATATTTGTGATTTACGTCTCCCATTTATAGCCTGGTTTCCATCTCAATGAGAAGCCAATCTTTTGAAAGTTTGCCAAAAAACAAAACAAAAAAGGAATGCGAATAAGGTGCGCTTCTATCAAGTGGTCGGAGTGAATGAACTACGCTAGCTTTGTTGAAAGATGGTGGTACAGGCAACGTGCCATAACATGGCTGTAACAAAATGTAGAAGAAGTAGAGTTTACAAACCGGGAACAAAACAAGTCCGCAGGAATTACTTAAGCAATTTTTGGTCTCCTCATCGGTCCACACGTATCTGTCGTTGTTGTTAAAGCAGCCATGTTGCCGCGCGCTGCAGAGAAACTGGAAAGACATCAGCATAAACAGACGTCTCGTGAGATCAATGTTAGCTACGTCACTACTTATTCGGCAAATGTGTTTCCATCTCGCAAGTTGCACATTCTTTCCATACGTCAAAAACCACCTCAAGCAAGCTAAAAAACTTTTTATGAATTAGAGGAGTTTTTTTTTTTAAATTTGCCATTTCCAATGCCCTTTTTCAGTGCCATACTGCGCACATAAACAGGGTGATGGAAACCCAGCTAGTTTCTACAAATGTGTATATTAATCTGTCTCACATACACTGTACTTTCCCTGACTGATTTACATAATATATGAAATATGAAATATGAAAAGTGAAGTAAGGATAAATGGCCGTTAAAGCTGTTTTTAATAGGTTGACTTATCCAAGTTGGCACAAGGAATGGAGTGTATTCTACATTAAGGTTTGCTAACTCTTACCCTGTCTGTGATTGGTTGTCCAGGTACAACTCGCGCCCCACGAGAAGGAGAAGTTCCTGGCGTGGACTACAACTTCCTCTCGGTGGAAGACTTCCTGGAGTTGGAGAAGAGTGGAACCCTATTGGAAATTGGAACGTATGAAGGTAAATTTATAAATCACGTACTGATTTGGGTTCATTATTCAGGCATGTTTCAAACCAAGCAGTTCAGTTCAGTTTTTTACACAGAACAGTTCCTGGTGATACCAATAGAAGCACTCCATTCTGTCTCGTGTACGTAACCTTGTTGACTTTCTGCCAGCAGCCCTTTTTTTTTAAACTTAGCTCCTTGTTGCAATAAACAACCGCCGGGAAGACAGTAAAATAAAAACATTGGATGTCCTTGTGTTTTTGTTATTACAAGAGTAGCACAGCTCAGTGCACTAACTGTCTTCATTGTTGGTGTGCAGTTGAGCATATAAAAAAGAGGAAGTGACAGAAAAGTAACAGTAAATGTACAGTTACTGTACAGAGTAGGCATAAGGGCTGATATTGTGTGTCTTCGTTTGCTGTGCTGTGTCAGATAGGATGGTGGAAGATGGTTGTTTTAGGTATTACAATGAGGTTAAGCCCCATCTACCTTTAACAGTACTGTCTGTGGTGGAAACACAAAGCAGTTGAAGCGGTTAAGATACATTATACAACGAGTAGTCCCAACCAAGCAGTCGGATCAGTCAACAAGGCATTTAAAATGTACTCAGATCAGCACGACAGCACGCCTTACTCATCACTAAAAATATTACTCTGCACTTCGCTGATCCATGGCAACATTCTAGCCCACCTGTCAGAGCTGGAGCAAGAAAATATTGATTAAAAAAATGGATCGGGTTGTTGTCGACATGGAATTTATTAGGTGGTCTCAGTTTTGATGGTCCGAGAGTTCTCTCCAGAGCTACTGGACACCTTCTCTTGATAACAGAAAACAGCGGAGCAACCTGGTGTGCGCAGGCCGGGAAAACACGAGACCTTCGGAAGTCAGCCCCTCAAAAGCTCTACAATATCACCAGCTAAACGGCAGAGGGCCCACATGGACTTTATGGACCGCTGTTTCAACAACTGTAATTTTCACTGCAGTATGCAATTTAATTTCTATAAATAGCCCCCAAATACTAGTACTACAGCACACACACCTGGCTGCAGGTCTGCGAAGATGCTGTGACAGAAGCTACTGTACTGCCGGGAGAATAACTGACTTGAGAGGACACACACATGCTTTATTCATTTCTTCTTCTCTATGGAAAGAAACTATCACAGTGCTAAAATTATAAAGGGTTAACATGTAGGCTAACTATTTATGAACACACTGATGTAAATAAAGTAATAAATCTATAGTCTGGAGTAACTGAGATGTTTGGCCTCCTCCATCAGCTGTGTCGGTGACACGGCACTGTAACTTAAAATTCATGCAAAATTTGCGGTTTTAGAAGCCACATGTGTGTGAGGAAAAAATTCAGCATCTTTGTTACAACGTGGTTGATAAATGTAAGAATTGTTTTGTGCCGCATTGATTTAGTTTGGGGATTTCCAGGACCTCAATTAAGCATTAATGTCAGCTCAGAGTTCACTCGTGGGACTAGAGAATCCTTTCTGTTCCTAGGTCGTTACTAAGGGTCGGATTATTTGCTGTAGTGGTAAACTAGGTTCCATTACACATAGGAGTCTACTGACGTGACTGATTGTGCTCCAGTTATTACCCCATGTATTTCCATGGAAACAGGAAGCACACTTGCAAAAACCTTTCTATTTTGAGAGCAAAATTGTCCCTCAACATTAATACATTTTAATTATACATTTTATTTTATTGGTAATAGTTGTATAATCGCAATATTACACTCGAGGGTGAGCTTGAATGTCGTTCGAGCGCTTCAGTGATGTGGTCAGGACCAAGGTGCTTGCGCCGAGGTCTCCAAGCACCCTCTTGTTTAGTATCGCTTAATTTAAGTACAGATTCCACAGGTGCTTTAATCAAAGTGTCGAGTGGAACCATGGCTTGTATTTTTCCTGCTAATAAAAAGTTTTGGGTGTTTGCTCTCTGAGAGACTGACCCCTACAGATTTCTCATACCTGGAAGGGTAAAGAAATCAATTGAGGTCATACAGTTGCATGCAGCTCAGTCTGCCTTCTCTTGGCAAGTTTCACTGAGTGGATGACAAATAAACTCTATGCAGCAAAGGAAAATGCACCTTAAATAACATGATGCATTGTACTCAGTCTTGAATTGAAGTCTTGTATTGTCACTTTGTGGTGCTATTTATTATTTAGATGACTATCTGACCCAACATAGGCAACGTGTCTTTATGCTGACATATTGCCTTCTGTCTTGAACAATGAAGTTCCATGTTACAAGTTTAAATCTTACTTTTATATAAATAAAAAAGGACACTGATGCACAGTTGGATTCAAAAGAAGACATAATCAGTAGAACATCACACCATTAAAACACATGATGGATGTAATTTTATTTATTTTTTATTTATTCTTCTCCACTCATTTGAACATGAGATCATTTCTGTATCATAACAATGTGACATGCGTGACTCTTTCACGTTCATGTTCAAAAATAAACAAAACAGACGAACCACAATCTTGTTTTGAGGCTGATAAGAGGTTTATTGTGACTTTTAATTAAAACAATATAATAATAATTATCAAGCCACTGAGGGGCGAACGGCGAACGAGTTTCAGACGCATGCACAGATAGAAAACAACGTCCAGTTCACTTAACTTTATACTCAAAGATCCATTATTTGCCATTGTTTTCCATGCTCACACTCTCAGGATGCTGACATACAGAAAACACTTTAATGCACAAAATAACATACACCGACACCATCGATCACACACTAACACAGTTAGAAACTTTTTGTTATAATTTCCATTAGCAAAGCTGTTGTGTGAAATGTGCTGCATGTGCTTACGTTCAAAAGCAAATACCCAATTAAAAAAGCGAGAAAAAGAAAAAGAAAAAGAAAAGCTCCAACAGAGTTTAACAATCTGTGATGACTGTGCTGTCAAAGCTCCGTGAGCGAAATGTAAGCAGATCCTGCACCCAGCCATTGGTGAAATGCCCGTGAGCTTCAAGGGATTTATAGTTTCTTAACTGTTCACAGGTAAAACGTTACACATTTGTACCGGAAACAAGAAAGTTGGTGTTATGCAGGGATGAAGTTGGACAGAGCGATGCAGCGTCTGCTTTCCGGCTGTTTGCTCGTATGGATCCATGTTATTAACAGAGGGCAACTTAGCTAAACATCGATCCCCGACATCCTTGTCGAGTTTGTCTCTGTGTGGCTTTGGCTTATTTTTCTACTCCTTCTTCAGTTTGGCAATCTTGATAACTCAAAACAACTTTACCAAACCGCTTCTTCTGCGAGAGAGCACAGCTGCTGTCTGTTGTTTACCTCCGCTGTACAACCAAAATGGCGTGCCAACGAAAACAAACATGTGACTGACAATGACCCATCAGCCCGCTGCTGGACAGGTGCACCAGCTGGCACGGCAGGAGGGAAGAGAGTCTCCTCTCTGCCTCCAGCTGGCGCTCGGAACACGCCATCCCCCACCGCTCAAGACTTGTCCTTTCAAAACTTCATTCAAGATTGTTTTTGCACTGAAAGTCAGATATCATGTTAAAAGAAATTAGTCGCAAAATGGCAGACATGCTACATTATTGTTCAATGCAGCTTGAAGAAAGGTTGTATTTTAAAAAATTTCTCTTGCTTTTTTTGGTATGCACTGCTACTGCTTTCACTCTGTCTGCTATAAATGTAGGTCAGATAGTCCCCAGCAACAGGTTCACCTCGTATCTCTGGAGGTTGTTGTACTGTTAGTAGTATTCAGACGTACTTGAAAACACCTGCTGAGGTATAAATGGACAGGAAAAGAAAAATATATCCGTGTAGTTGAACGCTTAAAAAGGTTGCTGTCAAAGATCTTGATTTGTCTTTCCTCTAAGCATCATCACAAAGGTACATTAATGATGACTTGATGTGATGGCTGTCGGATACATTGAGGGCCTGGGGAGATTTCAGTAGCCAGTGTTCATGTTTGGTTCACATGCTTTGTGCAGGCAGGCGAGTCACACTGACACAGATGCACCTAAACCTTGGAGATCAAGTCAAAGGTCTTCTGGTTGTGAGGTGTTACTCCTTGTGCTCTAAGCCAGTGTTCTGCACGGGTCCATTTTTTAAACCAGCACCCGCCCATACCCGTAGAGCTCCTTACCAGAACCAACCCATTACCCGTCATTATGTCTAAGGCAAAGCCACACCCTCTACCCGTTAATAAAAGCCCTGCTACCTAACTCGTGATTAAGCACACACACTAGTTTTGTCTTTATGTCATCCATTTTGATGTAATGCTACGAAGAACGAATTAGCAGCAACTAGCCGCTAGCTACATCTTTGTCAGATCAGTTTCGAAATTGATGAGGAAGAGGTTAAGGGCTGCCATTTGTCAATACATTCAAAATAAAAGTAATTGTGGCCGGATAATAGTGATTTATATTACACATCTTTTTGATTAGTTTTATTCTGAAAAGCAAATATTTGTGCTCTAACTTGCTGCTCTGCCCGCATGTAGTTCATTTTTACCTGTGGCATGTATATTTTTTTACCCATTACACAGCCTTTTTGCCGGTTTACCCGACCCACTGCAGGGTTCAGCTTTAAGCGACACAACTGTAATCAAAGTCGACCTGTCTTTCAGAATATCCAGTTTGTTGTCCTTTGTTTCCTTAGCATGTGCTCCTACCTAGCTGCCGAAAATAAGCAGGTGGCCCATACAGCACACAACAATTTTGTTTTGATGATAAACCAAATTCTCTACTGACACACTGGGAGCACTGTAAATTACACAACCATGTATCACCGCCATTCAGTCAGATAATGTTTAATTAAGTGTCTGTTGTGTCCACTTAGCTTGTTCAGTGTTCCATAACAATGGATTCCCCTCTGACAGCAAGCCAGCAGAGGCAAACAAGGCTGCCAACTAGCCTACTCACTTCTAGTGACAGTAAAGAGGGAATCAGAAACTTTCAAAAATATATTTTCAACTTGCCTTTAACAGGCTAGTTGTGTGATGCACTTTGTGATCACATCAGACTGCCGGAATCCAAGCTCGCTAGTCCTGAAGTTGGGGTGAGAAAATGGTGTCACAGAGAGCAGTTGGAGGGCCACTCAGCCAACCACCACAAATAACAAGGAAGATCAAACCAAAGTGTCATTTATTTAACGAGCAGAATAGGCAAAAGTGGGCTCACAGTTGTATTTGGCACTTTATTAGGGCTGGTGAGTGCGCTTCATTCCCAATTCAAGCATTTTCTGCTGCATACAAGGGCAGGACTTGCTTTGTAACTGTGCAGCTCTGTATAATCATTTAAAACATTGATTAATGATGGAATACTCCTCCAAAACAAGAAACAGTGAGTGAATTATGATGCTACGCAATTCTTATTAAGTATTCAATTTAATTTTAAAAAAATGCTCCAGATTTCAGTTATAGTATGTAGTTTTTGTAGTTTTTGGACTCATGGTCATGAGACAGAAAACTGACTACAATTACCAAACAGAGTCTTTAAATCAGCCTCCAGCCTTAGTCTGTCTTGAAAATAAACTCCACTGTATAAGCTACAGACGATCCAAATGTCCTCCCATCTGAATGTATATTGAATAGGGCTGCATGAATTTGGAAAAATATGTAATTGCAGTTATTCGCACTGACGTTGCATTTGTGATATGATATGTGCTATTAGAGGGAATAATCATTTTTACAACTTTATTCATTGAAAACATATTAAGGTGATTTTGGTGTGGGTTTTTTTGTTTGCAGGGATCTGTGCCAAACACAGATGTTTTTTCCAAGTCTGTAGAATATGATGTGTAGGCCAGAACAACTCTGCAGCACCACAGTATTTGAACTAAAATGGAATTTTGACACATATTTCTCCTTCTCTAATATTGCATGTTAAAATTGCAGAAGGCCATATTGCTTTTTTTTAGTTTTGATTCAATTTCATTAATTGTGCAGCACTACTGCCAAAACTGAAAATAATGTTGTGTTTTGGTCCAGGAACAAACAGATACAATTAATGTTTGTTGGCATGCGAAATGTTTTGATGGGTCTTATCATGAAAAACTAGGCTGTTTTTCGAGACTGCATACTGTACAAGCAGTAATCCTATTGGTACTGATTCGGCTGAAAAGTAGTATGAAGTATACAAAATCTGCAGTATGTCCAAAAAAAAAAAAAAAAAGGATCTGGCTATCACTGTCAGTCTGTGTGAAATGCATTCTGTGTAACTTGCCTGCGTACTGCAGTGTGAATGGACGCCATACTGATCAGTCTTTAGTTTTCACAATGTAGTACTTACAGTGTGCAGTAGGCAGTATTTAGAAGGCCGTTCTAAAAACAGCCCTTTAAAGCCTAATAATAAGGATATTTACGATCATATACAATTGTATTTTTTGAGGGATTGTCTGAGTGCACATGCTCCTCCGTTGTTTTCAGCTAGCGGTGACATCAGCAACGAGCTCCAGCTCTCAGCACTGCGCTGTCTGTCACAATGATGCTTGAACATTTTATATGCTTGTAAATATTCTTATTATAAGGTTTAATGGGCAAAAAAAACCGAACTTCTCTTCGAAATTTTTTTTTTTTGCATGGCAGCACAGGTGAAACTAATTTCACTAACGAGGGCTCAGCTTCATCAAGTGTCCCAGTCAGTCACGCCAGTGAGCCAGCATGTTCGGTTGTAATTAATGTTATCAGTTACACCTGTGCTGTTCCTGCAATGGCAAGCCAAAATGTCTGCTTTGAAAAAAAAAAAAAAGTCTGTTCCCCAATGAAGTTGTACTTTGCCAATTTATCTTTTGATTGTAATATCGCCACCTGGATGCAAACATTCAATCTTCCATTGCGTTCATATTTTGGATGCTAATGCCGTTCGGTCTCATTAAGAAATTGGCTTTGGATTCTGTTCTTCAGATGGTACAGTCTCCTTCAGTCTGCCTCAGTTAACACTGGAAGAAAATGAAAATCAGTTCAGCATGTTTTGTTCTCTCCCATTTGAAATTGTCAGTTGAGCTGAAATGTGGTATTGGCGCTGGAGAACGTTTGGGCTGCAGACTGCTTCATTAAATTTATTCAGAGAACTTTACAAGGCAGTATTGTTTGAGAAATTAAACCTTCTTTAGTTTGCGGTAAGTTTCGTCAGAGTTGTCTTGTCGTGAGTAAACTTTATTTAGGTCAAAAAAAGGAAGAAGTTTAATTTAGATTCAGGGATTCACATTTTCTCACAGACAAAGCCGGCCTCTTTATTTGCATACAAAGGCTATTCTTAAACCCCCTCCAACACACACACGCAAAACTCTTTGACCCCTCCTCTCAAACCCTCCTACTATAATGCCCTTCTTTTCTCTGTCCTTTTTAATCTCCCCCTCCCTGCCTTCTTCTTCGTTGCCTAGGTAACTATTATGGGACGCCCAAGCCACCGGTGCAGCCCCCCGGTGGGAAAGTGATTAGCAGTAGCGGTAGCAGCGGTGATGCTCCACTGCCAGACGGGCTCAGCGGTAGCCTGCCGGGCTCGCAGAACTCCACTCCCCGACGCACCAAGTCCTACAATGACATGCACAATGCTGGAATAGGGCCTGGAGAACAGCAGCAGGAGGACGACGAGGACCTCCCTGACATGAACAGTAGCTTTACAGGTATGTACACAGAACAGAAGGCTGAGGAAGGAGGAGAGGGCGCGGTGTGGGGAGAGAAACTGAGCAGACAGTGGAATAGTTGCATGTCTTTTTATATTTTGAGTAATGCTTGAGTGTGAAGGACCACTACAAGAGTAAAACGTGTGCAATGCGAGATTAATGGCTGTACGGACACATGCCGGACCAAAGTGACCAGGCATGTGTTTTAACATGATGTGCAGCAATGTAACAGCTGAGCCAAGTTTGTATTGTAAAAAACTGGAAGCCTAATGCATTGTTGGTAAAAGACGCTTGTGTTGTTTCCCGTTTCAAAGACCAGTGAGACCAAGTTAACACCTAAAATTAAAAATAAATAGATTGTAGGTTTTGCTCACAGGTGGTCAAGTGTATCACGCAGCTGAGAGAAGCTTTTAATAGTTGATTCATTGTTTAATTGAATCGAAATTGTTTGCTATGACTCTTAAAGGAGCAAAATCTGAAAAATTCATGAAAGAAAGCTTGTTACTATCTGCTGTTCGAAAGTTCAAAGAAATGGATGTTTACTGGTCAGAGAGGGTTCAATGACAGACACTATCCACTTGCATTATGGGAAATGTACCATCCACTGTTATGAGTTTTGGCCCATTATAGGGACTTAAGTCAGAATCTCTGCCTTTTAAGTCCTTGCAGCCACTTAGTATCAAACGCCCACTTAAGAGGTCCGTGAAATTTTTTGTTGTGTTATATTCTAAAGATACTGTAGCAAGGTCAGAAATAACTATGTTACTGTAATAGAATTTTTCAATATATGGTAGCAAGGACCTAGAAATCAAGAAGAAATCCAATCTGAAGTCCCCCAACTTCGTGAATACTAAATAACTGACATACCAATCATGACTATCTGAGGTTTTTATCAACCTATTTTACTTTTTATCGAATGACTTGCTTTGGGTTTTTGTTTCTTAACTCTTACTGAAATGTGTTTTTAGGGAAATACAATTTCATTTTCTTTACAATATGTATAAAAGTGCACGGCGAAATGACATTTAAAGGAAATCTGACATCTAATTCCAAACATGACAGACGGTTGTGTCTTGTGATGGGCGTTTGTCCTTGTTTTTACATTAACTAAGTAACTAAGTATCAGGGCCAGACTGATATGGGATTTTTAGGGCCGACGCCCATATCAAGAATCGTCAGTAAGAAAATTCCGATATCCGACATGTATCGGCTGAATGTGGTTATCAAGTACTTGTTACAAAGAATTCAATGGGGCAGGATATCTTAAATCTTTAACAAATAAAAAATAAAAAATTCTAAACTTCTGTGCACTGAAGAGTAAACCCTTCACTTTTTAGTCATTAATACACGCTGCAGTCGCTGTAATTACACCATTTTAAATCAGTAGTTCAAGCATTTTTTCCTGCCTTAAAAACAGTGTTAATATCAGCTCACATTGGTGAACCATGTGCCAATACTGATATATCTGCGATGGCCCAATATCAGCCGATAATATCGGCCAATGATATATCGGTTGGGCAACTACTAATTTTTCTGGGAAAAAAAAAAAAAATTGATGGATTATTCTGATTGTGAAAACTACTAGTATCGACTCACCCAAAGAAAAACTGCAAGTTATCACTCAAACCACGCAGTAGTTTAGTGTGAAATGAATGCTAAAACACAAATGCATTTGATTTGCTTACGTCTGAAGTTTGTTCTCAAACCGGGACACTCGACAAACTTTTCTTTAGCTCTTTGGTTGAGCACAGATGTGCATTTTTTCACTGTCACAGTGTGAGTGGGAAAGTGAAATTCAATAACAAGCCGTCACTCAAGACACATTTGAAACTCAATCTGAAGCCAGGTGTAAACACCAATCCGTCTCCAGTGAGTTAAAAACATTTTTTATTAAATTGGATGCAAAGCAACAGGCCCCGAGGCTGGTGCTTTACTCCAGACTAAAATGAATTTGGCTTCTTTCAGCGAGTCACAGCACAAAAAAGTTCCCCATTTGGCATTGATAAACAGACTGTATGGGCGAGTTAGCATCACGTCTGCTTTTGTACCACCTTCTAACCATTTTGCCTGCAGCTCTTCTCATACGTAGCACTAACTGTAGCTGTATGTAGAACTCTTTGTTCTGCTTAACTTGCTACATGACTTTGAAGCTCCTTTAACTGCAGTGATGTGGACACCTTTAAAACAAACAGACCTGAGGTCGGAGAGTAAGTACACAGTTGTCAAAAGCAGCCTGAAAACACGCTGTTAAGTTTTGAGTTTGTCACTTGAATGGGCTCCTGCTTTCTGCGACTCTGTTTTGAAGGAGAGAAAAGGAGAATCTTCGTTGCTTAGTTGCGATGGATAAAGTAGGAGGGGATGAAAGTGGAGACAAGGTAGCAGGATGTTCAAGAGAAAGAGGGAGTGGCTGGGAAGGGGTGAAGTGGGCAAGTCTGAAAAGGATTGCACAGAGGCGGGGAGAGAATCTAGGCAGGATTGTATTTTCTGAAGGAGGATAAGCTCCGAAAATGAAGAAGTAGGAGAAAGAGCACAAAAGCAGTGGAGAGGGAGCGGCAGAGAGAGCACGTTGGTGTGGTGAGGGGCTGCGGAACACAGGAGCTTCTTTGATTGGTGAGTAAGTGGTCTCTGAGTTTGACTACAACTGCCTGTATCCATGCGTCCAAAAATGCAAAATAGTGCCATCTGGCTGCAAGAAGAAGAAGAGAGTGGATGAGTGAGCCACCTCCATTTCTAAAATGATCCTTAATGATATCATCAATTTTTGGTGGGTCATTAGAATTTGATTAATTTGAAATATTTAGTAGCATGGTGCTGAGATTAGGGCTTTAATGGCTCTGTTTGTGATCATTCAGAGTAACAATAATCACTAAACTCATTTTTAAAAAAATCTATTTTGTGTGTTTGTAGGGCAGTAGGCATTGTAAGTAATTTGACTCCGTGCTAAAGCTGTTTGTGCCATGTGTTTTCACAAGGTGAAACCAAAAGTTGTTTATTTGCCGTCTGTGACTGTGTGAGCTGTGATGGTGCCAGTCAAGTGTGAGTGTGAAAATGAGATAGCAGGAAGCTAGGTGATAGCACTTCAGAGGCCACGGTGCGAGGTGTGAACTGCCCACTCAGCAGTCTTAACTGAAGTAAATAGCTGTAGGAAATAATTCAGGATAAATGAACATTTACTCGACAGCAACCAAAAAGTTTGAAACTTTGAAGCGTCGTTGATGATGTTGAAATTCAAATTCTAAATCAGCATTTGAGTGCAGATTAGATTTGTATTTTAATTCTGGTAAAACCTTGTGTATGAACAGGCTACTTTGATATTCTTAGTAATACTAGTTGTACGGTTAGATTTAAGTGGTGGATACAAACATATAATTTCTGATTGTTGTGTTCAAATTTTCAATAAATCCACACTTAAGTTTTACAGTCAAAATTTATTGGAAAAAAACAGCATGATTTTATCTAACAAAATATTCTGTGTCCAGACATATTTGTTGTTGTTGGCGCAAAAATATTTCAGAATTTTTCTTTTCTTTTGTTATATTTACCTGCTGCATACGCGTATTTATGTTGGTTGAACTGAGGAGACATATATTAATGAAAGAAAGTTGATGAAATGTGAAAAATATTAACCCATCCAATCCAAAGATTCATCCTAAACTCAAATTTAGGATTTATATTATTATTTTTTTTTTTAGGTTGAAGAAATCCTAAAATGTAACGACAGACTTTCAAAGCGTTTTTTTTTTTTAAGCCTTGGTAGAACCTTAATAGAAGCGTTGAATGTAAAATCTCAAAACTAGTACTAGCTATTAATTACTAGTAGTAGCTCTTGGACTGGCCAGAGGCACAATGAATCATGAAAGAAACTCTTTTTTTCCTCCTCTTTTTTGTTTGTTTGTTTTTTTAAAGGAGATGAAACCAAATGCTTTTATTTGACTGAATTAAAGGAACATAAACCCAAACAAACAAAAATTATTAGGTCAACGCAGGAATTTGTCGAATATCAGTGGGGGAAAGTTACCAAGTATATTTACTGAAGCACTGCACTAGAAGTGCAATGAAAGAAACTCTTGAGCTGCTCTCAGATTGAAGTGTTTGGTTTTCGCATGAAATAAAAATGTCTCATTGATTTAAAACATTGTAGAAAAACAACGACAGCAGAATTAGAACTCTGGATCCAGGCCATTTTTCCCCCTTATGAATGTTTTTTTTTGTTTGTTTTTTTTCCTGTTTTTCATTCTATCATGTTAACAACCTGGCTGACGCCTGTGCTGTGTCTAGTGATGCTCCTTAACCAAATAAGCTTTTCTCAACCCAGGGAAGTATTTCAGCAGTGGGAGCATTATTTTTCTGCAAAGTGATTTGATCGTGTATTGAGGCTCCCCTGTGGCACTCACACTGTTTTCACAGCTCCCCTTTTGTTCCTCAAAGTGTTTCCTCCATCTTTCAACCTAAAATGTTCTTAACACTGAGCCGTGTTTGTCTTATGTTCTTTAGGAGATTCCAGTGAATTAGACGAGATTCATCACTCGGTGCGCCCCTTTGCCCCCCACCAGAGTGAACCCACCTATATTGGGACAACCCCCTCACCATCGGCCACCACGGAGAGCACACAGCAGACACACCCTCACCTCAGCCATCCTCCCCCGGAGGACCCGCTGGGACCTCTGCCTGAAAACTGGGAGATGGCCTACACCGAGAACGGAGAGGTCTACTTTATAGAGTAAGTAACCCAAAATCCACCTACAAACACTATTGATGCAGTCATTGTTCATTTTTTTATGTGTGTGCTTTAGTTTAATGAAGCCCTGGTGTAAGCTTCAGTAAAATGTGTGCAAGGTCCCAAAGAGAGGATATTTTATTTGCACATTGATTTTTTTGTCATGAGTATAAACATATACACCCGAATACAGTTCTTCAGAAGTTTGGGTCACAAAATTATCAAATTCAAGCTGGTAATCAGACATCAAGTACAGAAACAAAGCAACGTCAGACTTTTTATTAAGCTTTTTATTCTTTCTAAAGCTGCACAGCCTCGTTTCTACCTTAACATTGCCACGTTTTTATTTAAAAAAAAAAAAAAAATCAGTTTGTTTATGAAAATGTCTGAAAACAACCATGCCTGCTAATGTTACTTATTAGAATTTGATTGTAATGAATTCAAAATACTGAGGATAATGAGTCAGGACTGTAATAAGCATTGTGACCTTGTGGGGTTCTGTTATTTGTCTTTGAAGACTCTTAAAGGATGTTCTTGCTCTTGAGTTTTTGTGGGTTTTTTGGGGCTATAATTTTGTGAAAGAAATTGTTATGTGATTTTCAGTCATTAACTCATTTCAGAAACAGGTCAGAATGACTCTCAGCTGTGGCTTTGCCCGCTTTATAACAAACCAGCAGATCTTTACATAGAACTGTGCACTATAATCTTAAATCCTGTCCGCATTTTAGAGCTCCTTCTCACCTTATACCAAATGTAAGAAAATAACGATGTTTTTCTTTCACCTCAAATTAATTGTATTTGTCTGTATTACTTGCTCAGCCACAATACAAAGACCACCTCTTGGATAGACCCTCGGTGCCTGGATAAGCCTCAGAAACCCCTGGAAGAATGTGAAGATGATGGTACGTCCATGCTATGAGATTGTGTAAAATTGAATTTCTGTTCGTTCATGTTATCTAAAAAATAAACCTACTGTGTGACATAGAAATTTTCTGTCTTAGATTTAGTTTCCCAGCATACCTGTGCTAGTTTAAATGTAAACATGGCTTAGAAAACACTTCCTCTCTCATTTAAGCAATGTTGTGTTGTTGTGAAGAGGGGGTTTATCCAGAGTAATGGTTCCCTTAGCAGCCCTTAGGTGTCAGTGTTGGGTCACAGTAAAAATGGTGAGCAGTCAGTGGGAGGAATCACTTCAGCTGCAGCAATGAGCAAGATGCCCTGCAGCTTTAAGAAACCAGCGACATCATTCACATCATCTCAATCAAGTGATGCCCTCCCTGATCTACACTGAGACATGCTGCCTGCTCGCAGAGGTTTAAAACAGAGTTTAACCACCAATAAGTGCATACAGACACACAGATCACACGTCATGCAATCATTTTCCTTTCATTGAGCTGCACTGCTGCGCACAGAGAGACTTGATGACAGTCATTTGTCATTTCTACCTGACAAGACAACCTCAGGTTAGATGAAACTCTACCTCAACTCTGTTGTCTCAAGCAACATGCGGAGATGCAGTCGTTTCAGGAAAACAAGTCTCATGATTGGATTGTCACATGATACTGAGGCTCCGGCTTTGGTTAGCTACTGCCACCTAGTGGCCAGATGTGGATGAGTTACTGACAGATGTTCTCCTCTTTCCTCTCTGCCCGCATTTCTCTTTTCTTATCAAAACAATCTGGTGCTGCTGTGCTGTCCGCCTGCTGAGTAGAAGGGGTTCATACAGAGGAGCTGGACAATGACCTAGGTATGATACTCTCATTTTTTACACCGCTGCTACACAAACATTTAACTCTACCTTCAGCATCACATCACCTGTGTCATCATGGTTATTTACACCTGTGATTAACAGTTGCTATTCAAGTTTGATTCTAAAAAGCTAAAGTGAAGGTAGTAGTCACAATAGTTGATGTTCCACATTTACAGTCTCTCTGTCATGAGATGTCCTAGATGTGGCGTTGGTTGTCATCCGTTATGACACAGTACGCGAGATGAAATGACTGATTGATGGCCCGATGTACACCGATTGTTGCCGAGCCTACGGGACTCCCCACGTCTTCCCAGTCAGGCCATTATGAGGCTGATATCGCGAAGTCTGACCTCAGTGTTATGCGCTGTATTTTATAAAGGACTACTCGTTCATTTAATGAAGTTACCTTGCATGTGATCAGAAAACAAGCCTGTTAGACAACAGTCAACTTACCCACACACACACACACACACACACATATACACATATACACATAAACCCTCTGGCCCTAACCATAACCCACCCCTGTACACCTATCTCAGTCGAGAGCTGTCATTGACAGTATGCATTTCTTGGCCCCTAACTCTAACCCTAACCGTCACAACAGAATGCCTGACCCTAACTTCGCCTTAAAACTAAGTCCAACTTTCAAACAGCCAATAAACTTTTTGGATTCAGCATTTTGGTCTCCACGAAGCAGTCGGCCCACGAGTGTGGTGAAACACTCACACAGACACAACGCACTCGCACATCGCCAGATCGTCATTTCATACATAAGATGCACGGGCTGATCCGAGGAAGATTGTTATAATGATGATTTCCGAATGTGTGTCTGTCTGAGCAAGATGGCAGTGGGCCTTTTTTTTTTCCTTGAAGCCCATCAGCACACTAACTAGCCTATCAGACACGGCAGCACGGCCGGTTGTGCAGGATAAATGGTGTCTGGAGACTGTGCCCTGCAATGTAATGCACAGGTAATGAATGATGTCATTCCACCATGGGAGGTAGCTGATCAGTGATTGCAGAAGCCCTTTATGATAAATGCATTCGACATGACCTGAAAGAACACTGAAATACAACAACAAAGCATCTGATAAATAAACACATTTCGTAGTATTTCTTCGTCTTTCTGTTGAATTCGACGCAGCAGAGAATGCCTATTGCTATCATCAAGCGAAAGAATGAAATCTCCCAGAGAAACAGCTTCTTTTATCTTGATTTGTGGTACTTTCAGGTTTGTAAAATGGGTTTTGAAAGATTTTTATCTGCTCCAGGAGCAGGGACTTACTCAGGAACAGATCATATTTTTTCATCATCTGCTAAGGCTGAATTAATCAATATTTTATTGTAAGAACACTGAAAATGACAGAATGTAATGTGAAAAGGTAAGCCACAGACAAATATTTACCTTTATCCACTTCTTGCTCCTATTTTCTAGCAGCAGATCGCTGTTTTTCAGCAAACATTAAAAAATGGGAGTAAACACATGAGCAAATTTTGCTTCGCACGTCGATGGGCGACGGCCGCCATCTGCAGGGCTCCATTCTCGGTAGCAGCTCCCATTTTTAAGAATCTAAAAGAGCAGCCGTGTTACAGTCAACAGATCGGATGAGTCCTATGTTCATAAGACAGCTCTTGACTGGATGAATGTATTCAATACTTATCGATCAGCACAATCAATACAGGTGGGCAAAGAAACGTAATTAACTTCAGTCCTCTGTGGAGGAGCACACTCGGGCAATTCATGAATGCCTTTGCACACGCGCACACACACACACACACACACACACACACACACACACACATATGAAGAGCCTCTCTGTGGTACATGCTTACTCAAGAGAAATCAATCAAAGCGCTGCATCCAGAGAATGAGATGCAAACAGTTAAACATGCAATTCATCACGCCTGACTGCCCCTTGAAGTCACAGTATGTTCTGGAAGGTGCGGATGTGGGGAGAGGCACACAGGGTGAGAGGAAAAACATGTTTAGACGAGTGACAGCTTTCTCGCTCTTTGTCTTACTCATTTGTGTTTCCACTCTCTGAAATGCACACCATATCGTTAGGACGGTTTCGGCGGCAAACGCCCTCTCTCGGCTCTCTGTAGCTCGCTCACACACACTCGCATGCACACACAGGTGCCCCTCCAGGAGCAGAACTAGTGCGGTGTGAAATCAAGTGGGTGATTAAAATTTTGCGCGAGGCGAGGCGGGACCGCCTTCCATTTAACGTTCCAGTTGAAAACATCTGAATGATGATTCACCACGCCTGCTTCGTGGGTTCACCCTGTGCTGCAACACCACAGCTGTAACCTTGCTTTCCTTTTTAGCCTTTGTGCATTAGCTGCCTTTAGTACGGGAAGGAAATATGGAATAATAGTAACTGGAGCTGCTTTAAAGAATCAATTGAAGACTCCGATTGCAGATTTGCCCGTGGTTGCTCTTAATTAGTTTTGTTTACAAGCCATATCTACGTGGAAAACTGCCATCTGTATTAGTGTGTCTAATGTACAGACAATTTAAACATTCCTATCTGGCTTTTTTTTTTCCTGGTACTCCACTCTAGCCAAGGACCCTCCTCATTAGTAAGCAGGGGGAGACTCTTCAAGTTGGATGATTGTAATTACAGTCTACTTGCACACAGGGTGAGGCTTAATTGGCCGAGGGTAATAATATGTAAAACTGATATATCACAGGAGAGGACTATTGGACAATCTGTGTGTGTAGCCAATTAGAGGCCTCTGACATTATCTATGTGGACGCCTGCCAATAGCCAGCGCTGCTGTAATCAGACTACAGTACTGAATCAGATGGTTCCACCGCAGATAATGAGATCACTCTCTCTGGCAAACACTGTAGAAACACATCACAATTGTACCATCGAGTAATTACACGCCGCTGAAGTGGGCCCAGTCATATTCCTATCTTTTGCTAATCATTTTTGATTACGACAAATTTCACTTTCGCTCTCTGCGAAAGTGTCTGCAGCTGATTTCAAAACCACCTCCTTGAGTGAAGAAGCTTTTTACATCAAGCATGCAGCTTCAGTCCGCGAAACAGAGCTGGCAGGTGAAGTCAGGTCTGCAGTAAACACACACACACACAAACACACACACACACACACACACACACAAACACACCCAAACAGGGTGACTTAAATAAAAAACAGGGACACGAACACTAGCAGAAAGCACAGCCAGAGTACAAGGTTATGCATTTTCTCCCTAATATAGCCAACAAATTGATTAGACATGGACTCTGTTTTATTCAGTGTATTGTTTGATTTAAGGAAGAGAAAAAACATGATGTCATCATGCAAAAAATATATAGAATATATTAATTTTGTCACTTGTCTCTGCGCGTCACACATTGTGTGTTTTTCTTAGAGATGTTCCTATACCATTTTTTCCTTCCCTATACCAATTTCGATACCCAAACTTGCACCAAGTACTGAACCGATACCAGTTCATGAAAAATAACAATTCCTTTAAAACTTTTTTAGACATTTTTTTGGCTTAACTTTGTCATTATGACGTATAAACTGATTAAACAGTGTAAAAGTTGTTGAAAAA
>JAQLOL010000012.1:24382231-24396312 GCA_029783665.1 Naso thynnoides | reverse complement strand
AATAAAACTGGAATGATTGAATTGCGGTATTTTCACTCCCATCCTGCTCAGACTTGCCAACCTCCAGAGCTATAAAGGCACTGCGTGATACAAGTAATTGGACTATTTTCTCTGTCAGCCTGTCCATAGCTTGCTTTGGGGCTTATTAATTCAAGTAACCAAAAGGTTTGCGCGTGCGCGCACGCGTGTGCGCACGCGTGACCACACGCGGAGTTTATCTCCTCTGTAGGGTTAAGTGCTTAGAACTGTCAAGGGAAATTGGTCAGACGAATGGCAGCCAAGTCACATTGTAGTCTCACATCGAGTGTCGTCTTTCTTTCTGCCTTTTTATCTTCATGTGTGACTCAGTCTCCATTTGTATATCTGACTCTTTCTGCATCTTGTCACACTCTGTTTTTGTCTCGCTTCTGGTTACACACCCACTCTCCAAACACACACAGACCAAACTGTTCCGCTCCCAAACACTGGCTTTTGCTTATAAGTAACATTTCTTCATTGTGCTAGTGTACACAAGCCCATAAAGTGATAGAGCCTCATCATGGGCCGAGACTTCAATGGCTGTCAATAAGACAGAAGGTAACTGAGTTTATGTAAATGCAGTGACTGGCTTTTACAGCCTCAGACAGACACATATGACACTGATAGAAAAAATGGTAATGAGCTAAAAGTGAATGGTATAGATGATGATAATGCATATGAAGCATTATAATTGAACCAACATTAATGAATGTTATTTATGACTGGTTTTAGCCTACTTAGGGTTCGGTATGAAGGATGCCAGTAAGCAGCAAAACAATCAGACACAGGAAACAAATTCAAAAGCTAATTTCCGTTATTGTAGATTAAGGCTGGACCCACCTTTCAGATGTTTCATGCAGATTAATAGTACGACAAAATGTCTGCTCACTTCACTTCTCCCATTTGCGTATTCAAGCATCAACTACTGGCTACTAATTTATTTTTACAAAGAGGATTTCTCATGAAGCGTCTTATGGCTCCATAATCACACCACAGCCAAGAGCTAGTTAATCATAGTTCAGTCAGAGCAGAACAGTGTGTCGACTTAAGTGTTTTTCCCAGATTCAGAATTTGACTGTTGCGGAGGTTGTTCCAAGGGGCTGGGGGGTGGGGTTGTGATTGATATGTAACATGATGAAAAAGTAGGTTTTATGTTCCCTCAATTTAGCAATTCATTGGTTTTATGTCTCACTGTCTGTACTTCAACATAATGCTCGTTGCTAGTATGAATGGTAACATTTTTTACATGTAATGAATAAGGACAAATCAGGTGATCAGGATGAGTTGAACCAGGCTGGTGTCACATCTGTTTGCAAAACTTTCCAGCACTCACCTGGATGAAGGAGCAAATATTTAGCATCAGAGTACAAAATTAACTTCAAGGCTTATCCACTGACATCTGCAGTCAATACTGAGAACAGCTTAGTGACCAAAAAGATGTCGCAGGCAGTTGCTTAGTACAACGTAGCCATTAGCTGTATTAGCTCGCGCTGTTAGCACGGTGTTATGATTAAACTGTTGAGTCTGTGATTTTTAAGAATGCAGCTGGGTTAACGGCTTCACTCGCGTTGAGCTGCTGCTACCAACTTATTGTCAACAAACACACACATACTCACACACACACACACACGTTAACTTTGTCTTTCATTCTAAATCTCTTTAATTTAGCGGTTAACTTTACTTTACATCCAAAGTCCTGTTTACTTCCTGCCTCAGAGACAACAGGAAGCTCCTCTTCTTTGTTGGTTTTATTGCCGGACTAAAAGCCATATTGCCACCCAGTGTGTCGGCGCATTTAACGTCATGCTATTCACTGGTGCACTGTGTGAGTGACTGAAGAGGATGCACACCTCCGCAAATAGAAAATCAATATGTGTCGGCCAATGTTGGAGTTGTGTTGGTACGCCACAAATAAATGAACAAGACGTCCACCTTTATTTTGGCACCCACAGATATGTGTCCAGAGCACACAGAGAATCGAAAGCTGTCAAGTCTTAAAACGTAGCACAGAAAATACGCACACACGCGCACACACAATCATGAGAACATAAACCAAGGTTCCACACATGGCGCCTTAATTGCTCCTTTGCACTTAGTCTCTTCACCGCATTCTTACTCCAGCTCACTCCCCCAGTAGCAGCGAGGCCCACTGGCCTCTAATTGGGGTCCTGATGTCAGCTTTGCTTATCATACACATACATCTTTTCTACTCTCTTGCTCTCTTTTGGCCTCACTCTCCTTCCATCCATCAGGAATATCTTCTTCTCTGAGCAAACACTGCTCGTGCACACACACACACACACACACACACACACACAAACACACACAGTTAGTGTCGGCCTCAGACATGAAGAGCCGTGCATCCAATTATAGATTCGTGGCAGAAAGACCCTGTACGGTCTTAATTGGTGGAGATCCTTCCCCTCCTCCATCCCCCTTTTTTCTTTCTATCCCTCCACTGCCAGTATGCAGATTTGCACCCATTCGCCCACATGAAGATGGGAGCCAATCCCCAAGGATGAACGCATGAAGATACTCGTTAAAAGGGCTCTGCGCAACAGTGTGCCCCTCACCCCTCACAGTGTGAAATCTGACAATGTGACGCTCATTCACCTATTTTTTTTCCCTTCCCCCTTATATGCTACATTAGTGAAGAATAAACTTCTTTGACCTTTTTGACCCAGTAAATACATACAGAGCACCAACCACCCACAGGTCTGTTTATGGCTGTTTCAGAGGTTAAACTCACAAGACACAAAGGTTTGACAGACATTTTGTTCTATCAGATATACTGCCTATAAGCACATGGGCATGATTTATTACTTCAATCAGGTCTGTGTTTCGTGATACATGGTTCTTTCATTTGTCTAATTACTCTGCTCTAATGTGTTCATTTTCCCCTGCCAGTCTCTCCTGCCCCTGCTGACGCTCTGACATTACTCATTTTGCCCTCAATGTCTTTCCATAGGACCGACATTCATTTCCTCTCCTCTGTTCCCTTTAAAAAGGTCTGAATGTTAAAGGGTCCATAGGGAAACATCCACCCCTTGTGCAGGCTTTTGTCAGCGAAAACTTGTTTGCGTGTTGAATTTGTGAGACACAGCCTCTCAATAGCCCAGCAGCTCATGTCATTAGTCAGCCACAGAAAAATGAGACCCATTTTTCTCAGCGTGGATGTCGAGCCATGTTCCACTCTTTTTTTTTTTTTTAACCTATTTGTCGGGCTTGGCAGGTGCTGAATGAATAAATGCAAGATAACTTGTACTCAGCTGTGGCAACAGCTTGTAGCCATTGCAGGAAATAGAAGGGAAGATAGCTGTAGTGGGTGAAGAGAGAGGAAGAGAACTGTGGATGCAAGGATGTCCGAGGATCAGAGAGATGGCAAAAGAGCTGCACAGCAGCCCCCATGATGCTTTGGTCTCTCTCTCTCTCTCTCTCTCTCTCTCTCTCTTGCTCTCTTTTCCTCTTTCTCCCCTCACTTCATAACTCATCAACGGTGACACTAGTGCACTGGGCAATCAGGGTTCTCATCTTTTCTCTCTTCCCGTATAGCCAGAGGATGGACAAATGGCAGGTTGAAAGACTGAAACAAAGAATGGAAGATCCGCATACCAAAGTGCTCCCATAGAAAATATTTATTAAGCATGTAAGGTTTCGAGCATAAGGCTCTTCCTCAGACTGCTAACGCCGCCTTGAGTACCCACAATTCATAGTACAACCCCCATCCTAACAAACTTATCTGTTCATGTTCCTATAAATCAGATATATTTTTGCAAATCAATCATAAAATTACAGCTCTTCTCCGATAAATGCAATTTGCCAACATACATACAGCAAAACATTTTTCAAAAAGTACAGTTTCTAAAAGATAGGTCCATGATTCAACACAAGTAGTAGGCTACCTGGCAAAACCATAGGTCCACCACAAAATTCATATCATACATATATACATACATGACAAAATACAACTATACAATTAATAACTCTAGATAAGAGACCAGTCTCAAACGGAAGTTCAAATAACCAAATCTTTTTAGAGATACCGATATCAAAAGACGTATACTTCAAGTGTACACAAGTACCTCCAGCAATAATTTAGATCTAAGTATGATCACATGGGCCAGTAAACACCACACAAAAGTTTACCATATGAATCTGCAGTACCCCAAATGGAAAAGTACTTCCAAAAAAAAAGAACTCAGGCGGAAAAGCTATCATAGTACTTATTATTAGAGGCGCCTCTGTCTGTCTGTCATGCCCATTTCTGAGGATGTAACACCAAGTATATAGGGTGAACTGCTCTGAAAACGAACCACATGAAAAACTTCCAGACATACATACAAAGCAACACAATAGAATAGAAAGGTGCGATGCACTATGAGATGTAAGTCTACGGAAATGGTTGAATATCAAAATCTTCACTGAAGACTTTGGGGGCCAAAGTACCCAGAGCGTATATCTAGAACAGAAACCTAGAGTTAATATCCCCCCCACGTGGATGTTTTAGTGCGTCTATATCAATGTACCTGAGGGTCGTTATATTATATTATGTTTTGTTTTAGAGAAATGTGCAGCCACCGGACTAAATGTAAGGTAAGGTTGAGAAACTGACACAGACAAGAAATGTTGACGCATCCGCAAATGTCAGTGTGTTTTCTAAACCCGCTCCACTGTACATTTACTCTGAGTAAATTGACAGCTAAGTACCCAAAGACGTGTCCGAGATCTCAGATAATCTGCATGGCTACTGGGGAAACTCTTAAAAGCATTCATGTGCAAAGCATCTAAAGTGTTGAAGCAAAAGAGAGAATATTTCCTCTTCTTTACCTTGTGTGGCTTTTTCCTCCTTGCCTTTAAGTGCACTTTGAAAGAGACAGACGAAGGGGTTGTTGTCTTTGTTTTTTTCATTGATATGCGGCTTAAAGAGGGTAAAAACACCAAGTGGATCATTGCCACTAGATAGCTCTCATTGGCATCACATTGGGCAAGTAAACTGACAGCTTGTAAATGCCTCCTGTCAAAAAGCACTCCATGGATCAGTGTTCTTTAAGGACACACACTGAACAAACACAATTATGTGAACTCGCATAACCCAACATAAACAAATTCCCAGTTACCGGCATGCACATTTATAGCAGCAGTATAATGTGGACAGTCTTGTACACACCCATTAGACAGAGATAAACGTTGATGATGGGTCCCTGCACAGGCCAGAGCAGGAAATCAATTCACTGTATGGGCAGGAAGCGTTGTATTTTTGCCCACTTCGCATTAAAAATTCTGCTGACTGCACGCTCCAAAGGCACCATAACGAACAGCATTGCAGTCCTGAAAAGCAGTGATGGGGGAGCGGTCTGCTCGCTAGGTGCCCAAGATTCACCTCCACGCATTTTAGGCCCGTGCCCGTGAATCACCGCTTGTTGCACAAGAGACGATCTGAGCCTTTATCTCCCTCTGCCCCCCAGCATCTTCCATGTCATCACACCTCCAGTTGTAAATCTCTACCAGTGCACCATCCTTTGTTTCTATGACAATGCTCTGCAGATAAGCTGCGCTGGGGTCTCCTCTGTGTGGATGCGTGCGTTCGGTGGAGATTTCACCCCCATCACAAGCAAAAATTGCAGAGAACAGTGAAAAAAATCCTAGGTTCTATTTCTTTTAATATTAAAGTGCCTGTGGCTTTCCTTGAAGAAAAAAAAAAGCCCTCAATGTTCCATCTTTTTATTCTTCTTCTTGCATGCATGCTCTCCTTGGTCATTTCGCTATCTGTTTAGTCACACTGGTTTGCCTCTGTCACATTTAATATCACTGTTTAAACACGCACACACAGACACAAAGAGGAGGCTAAATAAAGCTGTACTCTGCAGGGCTGTCACATCCTGGCTGCTGATGCACACAGCTGATGTGAGCCTTTCACTCCTTGAGACCGTCTGTCAGTCCCTCATGGTCACCAGGCACCGTCGCCACGGTGACAGATGGACCTACCTGTTGGAAACCATCACTCCTAGCTGAGATCTACCGTCGCGTACGCACACACGCGCTCGCTGCGGACAGACAGCATAATCTGCTTAGTAATGGCTTCCATTTAGTGACTGCTGTGTCGCCAGGTTGTTGCCACAGTTCCTGTCTGTTGAGGAGAACAGTGCAACAGCCGAGGGTGCGGTACTTCCTGTCAGCCTGCACCCACCCAGTTCATCTGAATGCAGTTACGACCAGAGCTCCTTTGGTAGCGATCTTGCCTGAATTAATCTTTCCAGTGTGTCCTTATGTCAGTGTCAATTTATTCACCCCACCTAGTTTCCAGTGTTAGTAAAACATATTGTGTTAGTGCATCCAATCTGTGGATATTTAACGGCTCAGAGGCTGAGAAACACAGAAAAACAAGTTTTGTGTTTTCTAAAATTTATGGTGTTTTGCCCTAAGCAGTGAAACGAGATGACTGTTATTTTGTCAAGCTCAATAATTTTAGCAGCTCTATAGGTCACTCTGTCAATTTCCCCCTACTCACAGTTTTCACCCTAGGAGGCTGAAATTTAGCATGGAGTACAAGTGTATGTGTGTGAGTTTTTGTGTTTTTTATCATGCCAATTGGCTGAAAGGTGGTGTGGCAGCGGGAGTGGCCTATGGCAAAAATGGTTACAGAGACTTGCACAAGATTTGGTGGAAAGGTTGGTCATGAGATAACGGACAGCTAATTACCTCTTCAGGCTAAGTGGCCAAAAGGGGCGTGGCAGTGGGTGTGTTCTGTAACGAAAAAGGGCCATAACCTCTAAATGGGTTCGTGTAACACGGCAAAACTTTAGAAATACACACACACAATTTCATCGGTCATGGCTTGCCCTGCCCTTATATATTAGCCCCACTCCCCTCCATTACTCTTCAGCTGTATGTCATAAACTGTAGACTCTTGCGGGAGGCATCATTGCAGACAGTGTTTTTTATTTCTTCACTTTCTTTCTTTCAGAATAAACAATAAACAAAGGATTTATCATTCAAACAAATACTCAGTATTTTGCATCCCTGCAATTCACTTTAATATACTCATCACAATTCAACTACTCTTTACATTTGTGCAAAAGAAAACAGTCCCACACAATATACCACAATAAAAAACACACTTTTAAAGGTTATGATGCTTCTGTAACTTCCTTTTAACACGTGATGCCTAAGACCACTGTAACATTGTTAGCTGCTGGTTGCAGCTATTGTGAATTGGTGCTTGTTTTACTGCAATTCTTTTATTCTGGCTTTATTGGAATACACATGTTTTTTCATATTAATAAATTCTTCTACCATTAATCAGAAAAACACATACACAAATTTATTTACCGCTAATCAGTCGCTCATTATTTCCTGTTCCAGAATGCATTTTCTGCCACAAATGTTAAGAATTAGTGAGCAGAATAAAATGAGCTGGGCGTCCCACAGCGCTCCAGTTCATTATTTGAGAGCTGGAGGTGTCGAGGATTTGGTGGGCGCTCGCTCACTCAGGCTGTCAGCAGTGATCGCCTACCTGTCCAAAACCGCTCTTTTCTCCCTCTTGTATGTAATTGGGACTGGAGGTTGGCTCCTACATCCAATGTACCTTTTTATCCAGGAGCTTCAAAGACACACACACACACACACACACACACACACACACACTAACCCATAGAACTGCTCCTGCTTATCAACACAGTTTTGACCCATCCACTGTTTTGTCGTCTTTGTTTATGATTTATACAGTGCATTGTAAAGGTCTGATCAGCCTGTTCTGTAGGAGGCATGGGCGTGTTCGTTTTGTGTATCCGTGCGTCTGATTGAAGATCAAGAAGAGAGAGCGTGCTGAGAGACTTTGACTGGCAGCAGCGGCAAATCATTTTCACTGGATAGATGGAGGATAATCAAACATCAGCCTGACACTTTGACTGACAGCCTGCTTGGCCCAGAGAGAACAGCTCAGGATTGACGGCGAGCATCTGCATATGCATCTGATTTAGCAGATTGTTATGGACTCCTGAATGAATGATTCCTATTGATTGGAAGAAAGGGGGTTAAAAGGGGAGAGGAGAGATTTGAGAGGAAGGAGGGGCGGAGAAGAAAAAGGGCTGCAGACGCAACGCAGTTGGAGCTGTCAGTTGTGAATGAACCCAGATGTCTGAGAGATAAAGAAGATGAGCGTGTGTGTGTGTGTGTGTGTTTGTGTGTATATGTATGTGTGTGTGAGTGTGAGTGTGAGATCTTATCCTCCCAGTTTCCCCTAAAGGATTGACACACAATTGTGGCCTATTTTCTTAGATCAGACACCATGCAGTCTCTCCCTTGCTTTACATGTGTTACACAGCCCTATCATATGTCAGAGATGTGTGTGGTTTATATACTTATTACATTGTTGAATTTTAAATAATGTAGAGATAATGCACAATAGAAGTCTTGCATTTTCTTTTTGTTTCATGCATTCCTTCTATTCCTCTCATTTCCATAACTTCATACAATTGTTTATTTCATGCAGATTTGAGGAAGGGAAGATGGGAGGGAGGGAGAGAAGACGGGAGGAAAGGAGGGGGAGAGGGCAGTGATGTGCTTAAGGAGCAAATTTCTCTGGTTAGATCAGGGCTGTGTTAGCATTTTAGTCATCCGTCAGTCTTTTCTTTGTGTGCTCGCCTGTGATAATGGTATTTCTGCGATGGTATTTCTGGTCCCCGCTCACTCACGCAGAAACTCGTCTGTCATACCTTAAGCACACTTCGATTTGAGTCGGGAGCGCTGCGCGAAGCCGCCTGATGCCCGTGTGTTTAGGTCCGTCTGTGTGTGTGTGTGTGTGTGTGCGTGTGTGTGCAGCTGCATGGATGTTTACCAGCATGTGGGGGTGGGAGGGAGACTGAAATGGAAAGGAGAGAGAAAGAGGAAGTGGGAGGGAGGGAGGGAGGTTGATGATGCTGAGGGAAGAAAAGAGAGGGAGGACAGTGTGCAGTGAGGTGTGAGAGAGAGAAAGGGAAAAAAAGGAAAAAGGCAGCAGGAAAGGGAGAGACAGAAAGGACACGGCAACTGCCTATAGATGCTGGAGCCTTCGACAGCGGAGCGCGGCGCTCAGCGGACACAGGAAGATGGTCTCAGTAAGAGGGGAACTGACGGTTGCCTATAATTTAATGTTCAGTATCTTGGACTCCTTCTCCATGGGTAATGCTACGGCCAGGAACTCCAGAGCACAGCTCGCTTTTCTCCTCTCTTCTCCTCTCTCTTTATTCTCTCGCTTAGTTGCTCTCAAGGATTCTGTCCTTTCCTCTTAACTCTCACTCTCCTCCCTCTACACACGCTCACTCACAGGCGTGCACTGCCGTCGGGGAGCCAAGGTCTAGGGAGCGCTGGGTTAGCCCTTAGGGTTGGCCACACTCTTCTGCTGCACCAGTCAAGCCAAGCGCTGGCCACGACAGTGATGCAGATAGATCGCGCTGCCTGCACCCCCCCCTCCTCCCCTCCCCTCCCTTCCTCCTCAAACGCCAGCCGCGGATTGGCGAGCAAAAGAACCAAGCAGGGAGAGAGGAGAGAAGGGGGAAGGAGACGAGGGCTAGATGAGCACTGTTGTGACATTGTTTTGGAGTCTCCGTTTTCTTTTTTGTTTTTGTTTTTGTTTTTTCAGTTTTTTGTATTCTCCTTTTTTTCTGACATGGATGATATGCTTAAAGTAGATTTGTAATCTTTTCCCTTTTTCTGTTTTCCCATTTCTGTCTGGCTTCACAGGTGTGGCACCTGCAAAGAAGAGCCCGAAACTGGTAAGTTGTTATCCCATTTTTTTCTCCTCTGCCTTCCATCCCTCGCTCTTCCTCCCTCCATCCACATGGCGTGCCTCTCAGAGGGATATCTGGCTCACTTAACTTGCCTCCTCCTCTCCTACCTCATCTCTTCCTCTCCTCTGTGAGGTGGAACTTGTGCTGATGTTGTGGGTCTGTTTGTAGACATGGGCTGCTGTGCTGTGCGGGGGTGGAGCCCTGTAGCTTCACATCAGTGCCCCCTCCTCCCTTGTGGGGGCTGGGACGAGGGGCTTTGATGCACAGCGTGAGCCGGGTTGCTAACACGCTGATGATCGCATCGCGCTGGGTGCTAAGCTTGCAGAGTGAGAGTTGAATGTATGATCACAGCTGAGAAACGGCCTCGATCTGTAATGTATGCTGCATTAACGGAGGAACCCTGTTGACTGTGTCTGACTGAACATATGTTTGTTAATCTTTGTTTTTGCAGGAGAATTTTGACCTGGCTCCCCCATACAGAGATTACACTAGGAGGGTATGTGATGTCATGTAGAGCGGGTGAAAGTTTGGGGGGATTGAGGTGTGGTGGTAGTGGTGCTGGGTATGTGATGTGTTAGATAATTATGGTGATGGTGTAGCTTTTTTATAGCAGATACTAAAGTGATAAGTTAGGAATGTTAGGAGTGTTAATAATGCATGATGTTTGGTTCATTTAGGCTGTTTATGTGCAACAAAGCACTAATGATGACTTCTAATGTTGTGATGAATTAAGGCGCAGAACTTGAGCGTGGCCTGCTTGTAGCAAAGTAGGCCCGAGCCAAGTCTGAGGAAACGGCGAGGATTTGTTTTCATTGCCCCCTACCCCTCCTCCCTCCGTCTCTCCCTCCCTCCTTCCCATCTTCTGTCTCTTTAATAAGTTATTGGAGCAGGAGAAACCGATGTATTAGAGCGGTCCCGGAGCACAGAGGGAGAAAACAATGACTGCAGAAGGTCAAAGCTAATAGATCCATCAAGAACAAGAGATTTGTTTTCATTTGAAAGGGAATAACATTCAGACTCGGTATGCATCAAGCTGAGAGATGGAAGAAATACTGCTGCCTCTTTGGTTAATGGAGGCATCATTTTGTTTGATGGAATGAAAGTCACCAAAAAATCCGTTTGCGGTCAGTCCTGAGGTCTGACTTCAGCGCCGAACATTTCCTGCATTTGTGACTAATTACATGAATATGAATCCATTGATTTTTCCTTCACCGCACAACCCAGTGAGGTTACACTCATAGCACAGGTTGAGTAAGCATTCCAGCTGGACCCATAGCTCTGACTTAATATTTGCTTAAGCATCAAGCTTCTTTTATGTCTAACAAGGCTGATGAATATAAACATGAATTGCAGAGGTGTGGGAGGCTGATTCAGGGAGTAATGAGACTGAATTTATTGAAGACATGACTGCACTTTGAAGGCCAAACACTTTGATATTTGAGAACAGATAAGCCGCTTGCCTCCGCCCTTCCTGGTGTATTTTTGTCCACCACATCTGAAGTGCTGGGAGGTCACGTGATACGAAGAGACTGAACTGCTGTCATTTTCTCTTACTGTCTTAAAATATCTTCTTTTCTTTCCCATGCTCTGCCTGTATCCCCTTCCCGTCGCCGGTTTCTTATTGAGATCGGCATAGTAATAACGGAGATGAGACTGTAGAGAAAGATAGTGCAACAAGGGTCCTGGAAAGGATTTTTCCTTGGACTTGTGAAATGCTTGTAATTGAGCTTGGGATTGTACGTGCTTTACCCTGCTCAAGCAGCCCTCCCCTCAAATCCTTGAGAAGGTGCTTAAGTGCCCATGTTATTGAGGGGCCAGTGGCAATTTATGAGGAGTTTTACATTTCTGGCTTCAGCAGTAAAACCCTCCCTTCGTTTCAAACCCCACAAGTGCTTTATTCACCGTGAATGTGTCTCAATATGCAGCAGGGGATGCAGTTCCTTGTTAATACATTCCACTCTGTTAAACAAAAGGAATAGGCAATGTAGCCCCGAAAGATGAGCTGCAGGTTTTTCTCCCACAGCTGAATGACTTAATCATGAGAAACCATTGAAGTTTTCTTTTCTATCTTTGTGCGCTTAAGTAATTCTCAAAGTAAAACTGTTTGATTATTGTTCATGTTGAGTAAAGTAGCAACATAACATTGGCTGACATTATTCACTCTCACATTCTGCTTCCTTCCACCCGAAGGAGGAGCAATCCGTAATCTTTTTGAACTCTAATCCAAAATTCTTCTGTATTCAAGTCTAATTTCTCCGCTCAGAAAACACAGCCTCGATTCGTCTCGTTTCTCCACTGCTGAGCGTGCAGTAACCTTTTTTTTTTTTTTTTTTTTTTTTCTTTTGGTCTCTCTCTGTCTGTTCAGCCTCCATTTTCACCAGTTGTACTATCACACCTGACTATCATTTGTCAAATGATTTCAATCTGCTTCTCCGACAGCAGTTGTCAAGAAAGGACAGTCAGAACAGCTCCCAGCATAGTGTCTCCAGCCACCGGAGCATCCACACAGACTCGCCTGTGCACCCATCGCTGGCACCCCCTCTTAGCGAGAGCGCTGCTCCCCCACCTCCCTCTCAGCCCCTGCCAAGCCTGCCGCCCCAGGACTCCCCAGCAGACGGGACCATCCAGAGAAAACCAGACCCATTTAAGATCTGGGCCCAGTCCAGGAGCATGTATGAAAGTAGGCGTAAGTATATTCTTTTTTGGTGGCGGTTGGATGAGGGCTGCATGGGGCTGTTGGCTCGATGGAGACCCTTGGTGTGTTTTAATGGTACTGCTCGTTCTCGGCGCAGGATTTTGGATAAGAGAAACGTTTTGTGCATGTAAGTCATTGGTTTCTGTTCTAAAACAAACAAAAAAAAACTTACCAAAGACTTTTTGCATTTCGTTCACTTTCTGGAGAGGTATGTGGTTCCATTTTGGTGCTTGGGTTATTCTACAAAGCAGTCTCCTCATGCCTGTCTTGTTATTAGGTGTGACTTGGCAAAACTAATTCAGGCTAATACGGCAGGCCTGCAAGGAGTCTGATCTTTGTGAAAGTTTAAGTTTTTTTTGTTGCAGCTGTTCTAGAGAGGTGTTGATTAATTGATGGGGTTTTTTGAAGTGCTGTTGACTATAAAATTATACAGAAAGGTGTTACGGTTTAGCTTACACTTAATCATATAAATCTGGTGAGCCAAATATAAATAATCTGATTTAAAATAACACAATTCAACAGCTTTACAAACTACGTCCTCTAAAATGAGCGTACAGTTGAATGACCGTCTCTATAAAGCACAAACAACATCAACCTGACATAACTCCCTTCATGTTGGTACGATTTGTGGCAGGACTGTCATATTATTAGCCTGCAGTTAGTTTTAGCTAGCTGTGTGTAATAAGCCACATAGAGTCGAGGGAATAGAATCGTTAAATTAAAATATAACAAATTGTTTAAATGTAATCAAAAGAGTAATTTAGCATTATGGGAAATACACGTATTATACTGACACAAGAAGATTGATGCCACTCACATCTGTGTGGTAATAAAAACACTCAAGCAAGCGATCAATTAGCTTAGCTTAGCTCACACAGAAATCAGAGAGCAACAGGTAGCCTTGCTTTTTTTTAAAAGTTATTTTTACATTTTCTTTTTGTGTGTGTATAAACACGTTCGTTGATAAAATGTAGCTTTTAAAGTCGGTAGGGGAGATTTGTTTTATCTGTCCAGAGCAAGGCTAGTTTTTTTTTTTTATTCTAGTCTTTTCACTGGCGTATACTGCAAACATGGGTAACATGAGAAGATTGATATAATCTCATGTTTGGGTAAAACTTAAGTATTTTGTAACATTTCAACAACATATCAGTTGGTTAACTAACTGTTGAGTATTTGTTGTACGTGTTAAAAATTAGTTGAACATTGTTGAATCTTTGTTGAACATGTTCAGCAAAGATTCATGAAATGGTTAACTAAACAGTTAGGGTTAGGTGAAAAACATGCACTGTTTAATGTCACGGATACGTTTTTTAGGTTTTACAAATACCCTTTTTATTTTTTTTATTTTTTTATTTGGGAGGAACAGAGCACTTGAATGAACATAATAAAAAGATACAAATGTAAGTATGCCGAAGTTAACAAAACTGCTCATTTCCATCCATTATCCCCGGCAGATAACAGTAAAATACAAACAATAAAAAACAATACAACAATACACTGAGGCCACAGACATGCATTAACAAGGTAAATGTAAACTAGACTGAAAAAAGTGTTTAGTTTAGAGGGCTATTTTAAGTGTAAGGCACAATTTACCAAGCTTG
>JAQLOL010000012.1:24326311-24341660 GCA_029783665.1 Naso thynnoides | reverse complement strand
GCAACTGCTAGCCTGCCTAAGCCTTAAGTCATCAGATAAACTTTCCAGCAACTCTAAATGGTCCTGTGTGCTTCTTGTGTCTTGTTTATTTACAACGTTATGTTATTTTTAGACTCAGATTGGCACTTAACTTAATTTGAAATCAATTTAACAGACATTTTGTTTTGTTGACCTGTTTACAAGCACATCTGCTGTTGGTTTGCACATGCACTCTGCAGTTTACTTCCAGTACATATTTGATTCTAAAATTACGTGTAGTGCTAATCTAAGTCTAAAAAAAATAACATCACAACATGCACACAGAACTGTTTAGAGCATCTGGAAAGTTTATCTGATGACTTTAGGCGGAGGAAGGCTAGTTCTTCCCACTGATTACCAGCTTTTGAGCTAAGCTAATTAGCGATGGGTGAGCTCTACCTGTTTCTTTCTTGTTATTACACGCACCGTTGGAAGAATGGTATCTATTTTCTTGTCTGGAACTCTGGAGGGAGGAAAATAACAAAAAGAAAACAACAAATCATTTAGAGGCAAATTGTTGTTGTTCTTCTCCAATGCTGCCAGTAAGAAGCAGAAAATGGCTGTGGTGGCTTGAATAAGGGTGCTTCGAAGGGACAAAATGGCAGCATGTGATTAGTGCGATAAAATAATAATAATAATAATAATAAATGATAATAATGTGTCAATTGCAACCTTTTGGTGATTAGCGCATTAACGCTGATTAACTGATTGAACATGCACTGACTTAAGCATTTTGAGCTTACACACACACACACCCTGCCACCCACACTCATCTCGCCTTTGTGTATTCGGGTAAGTCACCACTGCGCCCCTCTGGCTGATCTTCTAACTGACCTCTGTCTGACAGTGATGATGTCAGACACAAAGGTCACCAGATGTTATCACAACTTGCTATCAGAGCAGTTGGACTTGGCGTGTTTGAACACTCCCAACAGACTGACAGTGGCAAAAAAAAAGCCACTTCATGCTAATTCAGCATCTCGCTTCCCACACACACACACACACACACACACACACACACACACACATACATACAGAAGATGGAGTAACTCTTGAGCACAAACAGAGCTCCAGATTTTGTGTCTCTGGACTTAACCTCAGATGTTTTAGATGTGTGTGTGCGGTGAGTCAGTAGGCAACTTTTCTCCTTCTAATCTAAAAGGTTTTAGCATTTGACCCTAGTGATCTGTACCTCCAACGAGAGGGCCTTTTAGCTGTAGCTGAATCGTCTGTAGACTTGATGATGTTTTCCAGAGGGCCCTCACATGTTATGGTTAACTTGCAGAGAGCTTATGGGGATGAGTAGAGGGTTGTTTGAGATGGTTCAGACTATTCAGGGTCATCACGTTTTTGCTGAGTGGGGTCTTTGAAGTTTAGGGCACATCAACCTCTGAAAACAGAAGGCTGGATTCACAGCAGTTTGAAGTTTCTTTCTTTACCTCCCATTTGACAAGACTTTAAAGAAAAGAAAATCTAATTTACAGCCTGGCAGCAGCAGCAGTTTAAAGCATAAGTTATACAACTGCTCAAAAACAGAGTGCATGCTGATGGTTACATTCACAATGACATTGCAACTGTTAAACCCCTCTATGTATAAAGCTGGATTTCTACCATTAAGTAAAAACATTTAGAAAAACAACCCTCAGTATTTTTACAAACTCAATTAGGTAAGATTAATAGCTACCATTATTGCTTTGAAAAAACTAAGGCCCAAGTAGCGGGTGAAGAAGTGGAAAAATATGTGAATGCATGTATTCATTAATGGATTGTTTTTTGGGTCCTGTAATACTTAGGTATTCTCTTTCTTTCTTCGTTGTTGTTACTCTGACAGGCAAACCAAGTCTAAAAAGTATCTGTACTACCCTTTAAAAAACACCAAAACCCAATATGTGTGTCATCTTAGAATAACTTCCTCAGCCTAATTTCTCCACATTTCCAAACAGATCATCAGAGACATGACATCTGTGTCCTCAGTGGTTGCCACAGCCCCGTCAGTGGGCATACTTAACGTACCATTGTACAGGCGCAATAAACAAACGCATTTACTTGAGGCACAAAGTTTAATGATGCAAGAAAATATCTCAGATTTAACTCCAGTTGTAGCTCTTGGTCCATTTCATGATGTCTGATCCCTCATCCCCCCATCCATTTCCAACCCAACACCATCATTCCTGTTCCTTTTTTCTTTCCAATTCGTCTTTCTCAAATCTGGCAAGAAAGGTAGGGCAGAGGCGAGGAAAAAGACGGGGAAATGGAGACCATCTGATCCTTTCCCTTTTATGTGACTGTCAGGCTGTTAATTAGACGGGAAAGTGTTTTGATGAAGGCACATTCCCTGGATGTTCAAGCTATCAGTTTGGTACAATGGGGCCAGGAGCACAAGCTGTAGGGGGTGAGTGGGAGGTTGTGTGTGTGTGTACGTGTGTTTTGTGCATGTGTGTTCTTGCAGGGGGGATCTGAAGCCTTGTGAGATTGAAGACAGAGACCAAGAGCGGTGGGAGGAGGAGGGAGGAGGAGGGAGGTGTCGAGACGTGATGAGAGTTAGAACTCGGGGTGGATTGGCAGTGAAGATGCAGCAACATTATTTTTCTCTCTTTCAACTTTCCACTTTCCCTCTCTCTCTCTTCATCCCTTGCTTCCTTTGCATTCCTGTGTTTCCTTCATGTTATTTGTGGCCTAATATTTTTATGTTAATTAGCCCATCTTGGATAATTGCCGCCTGGTTACTTTTCCCTTCACTTGCTGACTTTAAAGCACACACATGCTTTCATTTCTCCTGGCTCTCGTAAAAGTGCACCTGCTCCAGCCATAGCTTATATTTGTCTCTGCTCTTTTTTTCAGCCATATGGTTTGAACACTGTGATCTTATTTTCAGCCATAAGTTTTGAAAAGAAAAAAAGACTGCAGTGAGAAGCTCTTTGAAGACGAGATACATTCTTCTATAAATCTTCTATCTTAGTTGTAGGCCCAGGCATTGTCTCCTGGTAGAAGTACCCACTTCAAAGTTTTTGAAAAAATTAGTGATTGAGAGGATAAAAGCAAATATTATCATTGTCACAACCAAATAATTAGTTTACCGGATGAGTTAGACATTCTTGACATTTTTTTTCAGAGATTTAAAGTGAAACTAGACAATCTTTTTGGCTAAATTTCTTCATTATGATTTATAACCTGATTAAACAGTGTAAATTGAAAAAATGACAACATCCCATGCTAAATTTGACCATGATATTTTCTTTGCCACCAGGACGAGGGTTTCGTGGAAAGAAAAATCAGTGACATTCTCTGTTCTCTCTGTCCTAATTTGCCGGTCGACACTGTGCTTCTGAATGCCAGGTGATGTTGGTACAAACTGATTAGCTCATCATGCTCTGACTCGCCTCTACCAGCAACAGAGTGTCTGCAAGCCACACTGTCAGTCGGTTCAAGCTTGAGCTGAGACGTAGCATTTTAATCTGCTGCAGTTTTCCCCGCAACTTTTTCATCACAGTTCAAATTGGACTAGAGTGGCAGCAAACAAAATGAGTCTCATGGTATAGCTAACGTTAGCTTGCTATCTTGTTTGCAGAGGTTATCTACTGCAACTTTAAGAGTAACCGTGTCAGACAGAACCAGCTGAGTCCTCTGAGGAAACTCTTTGGAAAAGCATCACACCTTAAAAAAATCCAGGCAGGTCATTGAATGAACCATCTGTCTATCATCCTCTATTAGAGGCTAACTTAAACCATTAAGATCAACAGCGCCAGCTAGTAAATCAAACTGTTTAAGCAGGTGAAGAGTGAATTTTATTTTTTAATTTAGAAAAGTCTTAAGTGCTGTTATTTGTTCTTTCAATAAAGAAAATACTCCCCAGTTCGGACATACCTAATGCTATAGCTGATTTCATGCTAACCTCTTTCAAAGTTGTCATTTATGTTCTCAAAAGAACTCATTATTGATTTTTCTGGTTGTCACACCTAGACCATGCCTAGCTGCCATCCTCACAGGATGCTAATTGGTCCGAACTGCTAGCCTAACCTTTAAAGTCATGAGATAGTTAGCTTTGTTAAGCATAACACATTGAAGCATGGAGAAAAATGCTAGCCTACTAGCATTTTCAAAGATCACCACTTAATCTTTAGCTTATTGTTGGCCCTATGTTGGATTCTTATGAGAAACAATGTGTAAAAAAGACCAGTTGTGGGTTCTGAGGTTTATTTTTTTAACTCGGCTTTGTGCATGCTAACTTCTGGAGCTTTGTCTTCAGCTGACATTGCCAGGAAGCAAGCTAAGATTCAAGAGGGTAAGCGCCACTCTAAAACAAAACTCTTACTTATTTTTAAAAAACAACTTTCATTCAAATTACACAAACAACATACAAGGCTAGTTTTGTTCGCTCATGTGTCCAGTCTAAGCTAAGCTAACCAGCTGCTAGCCCTAGAATGGTATATTTATTTTGTACAAAATTTACTGAACTTCTCTAATGATATATGATATTAGAATAAGGAGGTTGCATAGAGGAGCGATATTTTAAAAAGCATTTCCTTCAAAGTGCTGGTGATCTAGTCTCTCACTACTGCTTTATTAGGACCATTCTGAGACTGATAGCTCCTCTCATTCTCTCTGTCTTGGTGGCCTTGACTTCTCGCTGAAGCCAACCACAGCAGCTAGCACACAGGCAAACCCAGTAAGTCAGTAATTCGCCATTACAGGCCATGTTTCTGGTTTCTCATCAACTAGTCTGGCTTGCTTCCTTATCAGCCTACAGAGCTTTTCATCTGCATCTCTGGTCCCCTGCCACGCCACCAGGTTCTCGTTTAGCCTCCCACCCTGGGAGCGAAGCTGTTTAGAGGAAGAATCTTTCATCTTAGAGGGTGGACATGTGGATCTGGGAGGAAACAATGTCTGAGAGTGTAGGTTAAATGCACTAGTTGGTACTTATTAGTACATGTGAGTGTATAGTGTTATATTGGGACTTATAGATTTGATTTTTTGGTCGGGTTTTCTGAAGGAATTACTGTTAAATCCTGTATGAAACTCTGCTTCCTCCATTTGTGATTTATAGGATTATAGCAGAGTTCACGTAACTTGACAAATCTATCTACATCCTTGTGGTCAAAGTGTGTTTGTGTTTGGGCAAAGGGTTGAGGTTAGCTTAACTGTTTTGCACCCACTCCATAATGGGTCTCAAAAGGTAGTGTTTAGTGGTGAGATCCAGATTTTAGACCAGCCTATGCTAAGGATATAAACCCAGTTCTTATGAACATAAAAAAAATCCATCCAACAATTGTACTTGGGCTGCAGAGAGTACAGCCGATGCTTGGGACTTTCAGGCTTGCTTCAGTGCAGAATTCAGCATGAGTACATTTTCTAAAATACACCCATACCCATAAAGCTCTGTACCAGAACCAATCCATTACCTGCCATTATGTCTAGGGCAAAGCCGTACCCATTAATAAAAGCCCCCACCCATAATGATGGTTTAACAAGCACACACAGGCGACAGTCACTCACATTGAAGTGGAGGGAGATGAAGTCTTCTCCTTCTATGCCATTGATCCTGACGTATTCCTGTTCATTGCCCAGTCGTCTCGCTACGCTGCTATGCATAGCTTAGTGCACGTTCAGAGTTAAAACTTGCGCTCTACAGTACTCTGTTACTACACCAGACTTCTCCCAAATGTCTGACATAGTCCTCAACCATGTGTTATCCACAGGCTGGTATTCTCCACTGGCTAATTTGCCTTTATGTCATGAATTTTTTAATGTAACACTACAAACTAGCAGCGGCTAGCGGCCAGCTACATCTCTGTCAGATCAGTGGCAAAATTGATAGTGAGGTCAAGGGCTGCCGTTTGTCAGTTACTCTCAAAATAAAAGTAATTGTGGTGGGATAATAGTTATTTATATTGCGCATCTTTTTCATTTGTTTAATTCTGAAAAACAAAACTATATTTTTGTTTTCACTGGCTGACCGCCCGTGTGTAGTTCATTTTTACCCATGCTCATATCCATGAATTTATATATGTATTTTTTCCCCCTTACACAACCTTTTTGCAGGTTACTCATCAGTTACACGGTGCAGTACTCTGCATCAGTGCTTAAACCTAATGACTGGGACCTGCTGGTGGCGAAAAAAGCCACAGCTTTGACTCCATCTGCCCCCAGCTGTGGGACTCTGTATCTACTAATTCTACTCTGTCACTACCTCTCATTACACCACTTAGTAAAAACCTTTGGTGTATTTCTCAGCTCAAAAATGGGACAATACTTTTGTGGAATGTGGCATAACAAAAATGTACCGTTGGAATATTGCACAAGGGCTTAGAAAGACGGAGGTAAGTTCATTAGCAATTAAATCTTCACCTTGCTTCCTGCCAGTGTTGAAAAAGCTGTGGTGAATTTTCTTTCAAGTTTTGTTGATCGGTGCGGTCAGTAGAGTCCCTTTTTTTTTTAGCAAGGTTTGCTCCAAATCCTACGACTTTTCATCCTCCTGTTCCTAATAAGACATCCTGTACCCAACCCAGTCACTCATCGACTGGTAAACCTGCTCTGTAATGGGCAAACACTTTCAGCCACAGACTCATGTCATCACTTCTTTCCTTGTAGTCCAATCAGACCCGACTGCTCTGTAAGCTGCAATGTGACGCCTGTCATCAGGTACTTTCTTGCAGATTCAGGAGAACAGGAAAATGACTGTTTGTGTGATTTTCTGTCACTTAATACCACAAACAGGCTTCCAAGTAGCCAACCCCCCCCCCCTTCACCTCCCAAACAAGACCGCTCATTTTATAGACTCAGCAAAACAGTTCCAGTTTGTTTGTGTCTATGACCCCAAGCTGTGTCTGCATGTCCAAAGCTGTCTCACTTACATATGCATGTGTGTGTGCTCATGCTCTCACTGTAGATGCATACAGAAAAGTTGTTGTGCATCTCTGTCTGTGGCTGCGTTTGGAGGCCATTTCTGTGGCTTTACCTCCCTGCTGTGTTTGCAGGACTTTGAAGCTGAGTCTGATCCGACTCGTCTCCTTTCCCCCACAAGCCTCCTTTTCCCTCCTTTTCTATCACTCCCCACAAGATGCAGCTGGTCTGTGAGCTCATCCCTTCTCCAGCAGAGCTGTAAATAAACCTTCTCTGTCTGCTTTCCCTCACTTGTCCTCCATCTATCTTTCTTCTTTCTCTTCTCTTATCAGTCCAAGTTTTCCTCAAGGAACATGTCTTTCTCCTGTTGTTGCTGATTTGTCTGACAAGTCGTCAACAGACATGGAGAGAGAAACACTTATGAAGAGGATATAGCTTAGACGAATAAAGGAAGTGATGTGAAGGGACTTCAAATTATTAATTTAACAATATTAAAGCTACATATACATTTAGGGCAGTTGTGAAATGTTGAAAATAGCACTTGTGAATAGAAATGCAACTAGTACAGATCTGAGCAGTTTATCTTGCTCAGATGTAGATGATATGTAGCCTACAATAAACAGTGTTGGAGATTAACTAGTTACATGTCATGGAATTGCGTAATTTAGTTATTAAATGTGTGTGTGTATAATACACTCCTTAAAATTGAGACTTGAAATTCTCTGTGAATTTCTGTGGTCACATCCATGTTCATGGTGCTGAGCATGAACCATATCTGTCTGTTTCACTGTAGCTTTACAATGATGGGTGCTGGATGTTCACCACTGTCAGGGATGTCATCATTATCCTCTTTCTTCTCTACAGCAGCCTGGTGAAGGAAACAGTAAATCTACGTACATCAACAACACTAAGAACAGCTTAAGGAGGGTTACCTGTAGTTTGAATAAAGGTCAAACACAGTCGAAACACTTTCTTTGTCCTCTCAGTGGGGTTTATGTACAGCTCTCCAAGGCCTCTGTGACTGACCTTGAACTTCAGTGTAGCCACATACCTCCACCTATGGCAGTGAAAGCCAGATTGTGCTGATGAAAACCGTTCTAACACAATGCAGCAGCCCCGATCAAGGCCAGGAAGGAAGAATTAGTAACACATCCTCCACACAAAAAGCCCGCTCCAGGTCTTCATATCGTAACACATAACACATCCGTTTATTCAATTAAGCCTAGTTAATTCATCACTGCCAGTCTTACGGCCTAATGTGCTTTTCTAAACTCTCTGGCTCACTCCAGTTCAGGCCTGTTTGTTCACATGGCCCACCAACAATGATGAAGTAAGCGAATTTAATTTTCTGAAAAGGTACTTTCTGGTGAAGAAAGGATTCAAGACGTGGCCTCATTCAGCGTGACCTCTTGGCCTCATCGAGGATGCTCTCAATAAGTGTTGCAGACAGACAAAAAGAATTAGTGGTTTTCAGTCGTTTTACCACTTCTCTCCTGGCACAGCTGAATGCTTCTCCCAACATAAAAGGATGCCCTAATTAAAACATCTCAATCACAAAATTAGATGCAGCCATCCTTAAGTAGGGAGAACATGTTAAAGTTCTGCAAAAACTCTTTCACCCATCCCTAGAGGAAAATACTACAGAAATAAAATGGTTGGATAGGGTTTGATTGATGCTTTGAAAAGTTTTTCGGTTCTGTATCTTTGTAAATCAGTCAACAAGTCCATAACAAACAGATTTTTAAAGAAGTTGAGTATAAACACATGAACCTTTCTTGTGGTTTTGGTATTTTGGTCACAGGCATGCAACACACAGGCTGAACGGTCCCTGGATCACATGTGTATTGTTGTATTTGTGAAGGAAGTTGGACTGTCTGCTAAAAAACATCTGGAATTCAGTGATTGGCAGAGGGTTTGATAATGACAGAATACCAGCCCACACTTATTTCGAGGTTGTAAACACATGAAGTTCTTTGGAATGTCTTGCACATGACAAACAAGCCAACTTTGGTTTGTGAAAGGCAAGGAATTGGGTCTAAAACATGGACAGTTTGATTGGTACCAGGCGGGGAAAAAAAAAGACTTTCATGATCCCACCATGTTCCTCAAAAACTCGCCTTTAATCTGTCATGTCAGTGTCACAAGTGGAGATTTATGGAGCTTGTCACAGGCCTGTCTGTTCTGTAATTTCTGTTTCTCATGTCCTGTGTTCAACATCAGAACGTACCCTCTGATAGTAGTCTTGAATTGTTAGCAGTGTAACAAATGTAAAATGTGTGAAAGTGTGGGGGAGATAAATAAGGGCAGATGCATATGAGGATGTGGTCTGATCTTCCACCTGGCCATGAGGCCATTGACCAGACATATTAAATGGAAGGAAAACAGGAAACTGCTCAGTGTATATCAAACAGAACTAGACTATTTAGTCTATTCCATAACTTCCCAAGGACTCATTGATAGCGCTGCACACTGCTGCAGAAACCACAGAATTACTGGCAACAGTAGAAGATTAAGTTGTTGACATTGTGTGTTCATGTACAGCGCCTGCAAGCTTGTTTTCATATGTCTTTTTTCTTCTATCAGAGGCATATCTGTCCCTAATTTACTATTTTGATACTCAGAGTTGACTTTTTGTCATAGGTCAACTCAAAGCAGGTTATTTGTCCAATCAGAGAGCCATCTTACATTAGACCAAACCATAATCCCTGCAGTAAAGTAGGGGGAACAGATCTGAGTCAGACTATTGTTATTCACTGTAATCTATACATTAGCCTTGTTCATACCGTGATCTGAGCAGGGACGTGTTTAGGAAGTGGCCTAATCTGATTGGCCACACCTGGTGCCACCCCATTTGATTGGTTATCTGCCCAGTCAGACAAACAGGCGTTTGATATGTTTGACACTTAGAGGTGCAATTTAATCTTAAACTAAAGAGATAGAAAAAACACGTCACAAGTTTTGCTTAGTTTTGTAAACGAAATATTTTAACCATTTGTCATTTATTATTGTGTTGCCATTTCTGGCAAGTTAGCTAAGCTTCTGAATTCTTATTCTGTTAGCACTTTACACAGTGATTCTGTTTTAAAATGTGCCATTTTTTTCATTTGTATTCTTTCCATCTTTTTAAAGTACAAATTCTCAAAAGAATAGCAGATGAAAGCTTTATATTACATTTGTATGGTGCCAGCCACTCTGTGTTGTGACTGATAGGTCTAATTTTCTGTTGAATTTAACTTTAAACACTGTCAGTAAATGTAAGTAGACGTGGGTAGAGGTGTTTTGCTTGTATATTTCGTACATGCTTGCACACACATGTTGGTACCTCAAGCCACTATGCTAGTGCGATTGACATATCTGCAAATCCCACATGCCACCCTTGCATAAGTCAGTTCCCCTCATGGGCCACCTCACTTAAAAAAAAAAAAAGTTTGGACACGCCTCTGAATCTGAGTGAATACTCAATTCTGATTTGCTGCAGGGTATGCAGTAACTCCTGGTTAAGCTGTTCAAGTCAAACTGTCTGTTCACCGTTCTAAATTAATGCAATAATAATTAACCTGTATTTCCATCCAGTCATCTCAGCACTGGAAGTGAGTTAAAAGAATATCTGTTCACAATAGTTTGTCATTGTCTCATTCCCTGAACACCACAGGTTGGCAACTGTAACACAAGTGTAAAAAAGTGTACCAGCCCTCTGAATGTACTGATACTTTGTATGACATAAGCAATCATCTCACATAACATTCTCTGTTCTTTATTGTCTTCTGCTCTATACCTTATCAATCAGTCAATAAAAGAATCGCAAATTACAGTTTGTCTCAGGGGGCTTAACAAACTGCACAGATGTGACATCCTCTGTCCTTAGACCCTCTCACCGGGTGAGGAAAAACTTAAAAAGCCCTGAATCGATGGAAGAATCAGGGAAAAATAAGAAACCTCCTAGAGAACCACAGAGGAGGGATCCCTCTTCCTAGGACAGACACACATGCAATAGATGTCACATGTGCAGAACACAACAACAAAACAATCACAATGTAGTTGTTACATCTTGGATTATGAGAGTCTAATTATTATTGTTTTTATTGTTCTTTAGAAACCAGGCTTCGTGTCTGCCCAGACCCAGGGACTCACTGGTTTGTCACTGTGTTTTGATGTTACTGTAATTTGTTCTTGAAACATCTCTGAGTTTCCTCTGGATCAATAAAGTTCATCTTATATTGTCTTATAATCTTGTTGGCCGATCATTTGTTTGTGATAATTTTGATTTTGATTTGGATGCAATAACATTGCTGGATAGCTAACTATGTCCTGTTGTTAAATATGCTTTCAAATTATGGTGCTGAACCGCTGTTCCGACTGCCTGTTGTTCTGACGGCTCACTGTTCCGCCTGCATGTTGTGAGATGCACCAACATTACAGACATCCAATTGCTCACTGCCTCCTCCATTCCTTTCAAGCTGAGCAGAACCGAGAGATGTTCTGTTGATTTCTGCTGCTTTGTTGAAAAATGATTCCGTAGCGCGAACTGAGAAACTTAACCAAATTTTCTTTGGCATGATTATATTTGGCTCACATGCCTAATCATAACTGTCAGTGATTGCTTGCCTAAACTTAACCTCTGTGTTGGATTTATATGGCCCACCCAGTAATTTTGCCCTAACCATTTGGAAACCTTGCCTAAACTCAACCAGTTTCCACTGTGCAGACCTGCAAAGTAGTATATTTTGATAGGTAGCAGAAATAGAACTCCAGCCTGTTGGTGCATCTCACACATGCGAATGGAACAGTGAGCCGTTGGAACAATGGATTGTCACAACAATGGGCTGTCAGAACAATGAACGGGCCTCCAAATATGCTAGCATCGCATTAGCCTTTTGGTTAATAAATAAGTCAAGTGCGAGAAATAGAAAATACCTCCCAGTGCTAAGCTCTGTCTTTGTTTGTCCTATATACTTGACTAGTGAACACTGGGGCCATTGCATTAGGACTTTATGAGATGCTAATGAAAGTTCCAGGTATTAGTAAAAACTCTCAGGTGTTATTAGGGAAGTCAAGTTTTAACTAATGAAAACTTCACATGAGAAATGGTCTGAAATTTTTCTTTAACAACAGGTTTAGGTGGCATAATGCCCTTCAAGTTGTCCTCTATGAGGAAATAATGGACCCTGCACATCAGATGGTTCTGACAGTCACCATGGCATACATTAATTCCAGATAACGGACACCTCATAGGGCATTATCCCTTACTTAGTACCAGGAAGGCAACAAGAAGAGACAACAAGACTGCTTACAGAGGAGCTTAAAGCAATCAGTACACATTTGGGAAATGTCTTGCCAAAAGTCAGATGAGAAGATCGACAGCACTCTCATAATGGCCGAGTGGTTGCACAGTGCTATTGTTTGTCTGGTGAGGACAGTCTAGTGCCACATATAATCACCATTTTGAAAATAACAACTGGCCATATACTTCATTGTTTAAACAAATAAAGAAAAACTGTGCTGATTTTAGACTAAATCTAAATCTGTTTACTCATTGTGGGAGAAACAGCACATAACTCTTTTGTAAAACATTCCTAACTAACAGGACTGGAAAGTTAAACACCACTATTCAGTGTGTCTGTAACCTTAAACTGTTTTTGTTTTCTTGTGGGTGTGAAGTGGTGACATGGCAGATAATCTGACACGAATCTGTGTTTCTGTTTTCTTCAACACATAATTTATCCAAGATTTTAGACAGCTTGATGCAAAACTTTTTAAATAAGATTTTTTTTGTTGACAGGTATGTGAATACTCCTTCATTAGTAGCTGTAAGAGTTTACACTGGTGGCATCAAAATGCAACTCTATAAAGAAATGTGAGTTATTGCAGGAATAGCTGAAATGACAGAAAGATTGGATGCAGAAAAATGTAATTCCTCAGCCAACGTTTGGTGCTTTTTAAGTCTCTGCCTCCATCAACATAACATGACATTTAATATTGACATAACATCAAGCTACTAAAATGATGTAGTGTTCCGAAAAGGCCAAAAACCTTTTAATTAATCTGTTAATGCACTCTCAAAATTGCAAGAAGTCATTTTCTAAATATCACTGCCTGACTTATCCTACACTTTCATCTGAACAAATCAGTGTCTAATCACCCACACAAACAGAATTACATTCCCCCCTAAGCTGTTTGTTGGCTCTGTCTTAAAAATGATTGTTTGTTCTCTTTTACTTGACATCTGACGACAGAAATTTTTTGAGTGTGAAGGCAACATGTCACCAGCCCATCTTTTTTCTCCAATAAAAAATGGGCAGCACTTGAGAATCACTTTATTATAGTCAGTTCCAGTCTGATGCTGCCGTCTGTTATATTTCCAACAATATTGAATTTTAAGAACCTGTGAAATGTTTTTTAAATAAGGTTTTGGGTTAGCTTGCTTTAAGTTTTGTGGTTAACACTCACTTAAAAGACTTTTGTTCTGTAAGTTGGTAAACATGCCACTCATGATTTTGAACCTTTTATGTGTCTCGAAAAGACGCTAGAGGCATCAGTTTACCTGCAAGGACGTCATCTTACTGCTGTGTCCCTGGGTGAAATTCTTACAAGAGAAGGGAGTCTTGTCGGAGAAGGATAATCCACTGTTTTCCAGTAAATTCTAAAATCCATCACAAGCGGACGAAATGATGTATCTGGCGTTGTTATACTGCTATGAAACGTCTCTGCTGTGCCCGTCCAGTTGAGCCTCATTTTGGAATTCCGATGGTGACCCGTGTGAAAATGGCGACTAGAGGATGTCGAGGATGTTAAATGTCATCATGTTGAACATGACTAATGTACTCCTGATCCATCTTTACAGCTTCATTGCCTTTATACTCACGTGTTTACAAACCATAACCTTGCAAGGCAGCTGGATTGCTAAAATTTCAATTCCCATTTATGTTTTGTTGTGGGAAGCTGTGACAATTAAAGGTTAAAATGGACTCAAAAGTGGAAACTGAGACAGGGAAAAATTAACAGGATTTTATTGTAAGGTGTAAGGCAGGCGGCACTGGTGGAGAAGCTATGTAGCCCTGAAGAGACCAGAGAGCTGGCAAGGCTGAGAGGCAGGTTGAGGCGGCAGCACTGGGGCTCGATGGTTGGAGAAGTACACACTGAGGAAGCAGAACAATCACCTGGCGACGTGGATGAGTGAGTGGATGGCTGCGGTTTTTAAGGTGCGGCTGATGAGAAGTGGAGACAGGTGTGCGCACAAGAAGCTGAGGATGATAAGCTCCAGGTTTGTGCTGCAAACACAGAGAGGCCTCCACAGCCAAAAAACAAATAATAACGCTTGAAGTCCATCCACAATAACACAAGAAATCCTCTATCATCACAGAACCAGTTTGGCCTACAAAATCAAATCATCCCTGCAGCACTCTAATTCCACTTTGTGAGGTTTTTTTTTAAGTTTATTTTCTTCCTTTCAGCTCCTTGCCACCCCCCACCCCCACCCCCGCCTCCCTTATCTTCTTTTCCTTGTCAACAAACCTTATTTACTGTACTGTACTTACTTTACATCATGTGTAATGAGATCCAAAAACAGTGAAAGAAAAGAAGGCTGTTGCAATAAACAGCTCCACACAAAAAGCAGTAAGTTATAAATCTTCATGCTCTTAATGCATCTAAAAAGCAACACTTAGTAAGAAAAGTAATAAGGCAGTAGATCTATGTTTTCTGTCATGGAGGACAGGATTGCACAACCAAGTTTTCTTGCACATTCTGTTTCCCACAGAGCTTTTCTCTGCATGTCAGACGACTGTCAGGGAAACATCTTTTACAAAAAAGACGAGTCTTTCATTCTTTTATCTGATGGGCTTGAGCCTGGAAAAGTAAATCAATCAATGCTCAAATAGATATGTAAGTAAATACAGAAATAAAGAAATAAAATCACAGTCAAAGCCCCTAAATCTGTAAGCTGATTTTGCAGAGCACAGGATGGTGCTCAATGACATTTTACATTCAGTATGTAAAATCCTACACCATGTTTTAACTGTTCAGCAATCAAAAATGTTTTGTGTGAGAAAATTACGAATTCCTTTCATGTCTTTTGACAAAAAAGCATTTTTCTGGAGGACTGCTTTGTGTTCGTAACTCAGTGAGCAAGGTGACATTGTAAAAACATGGTCACCAAAGGCAACCAAAGACTGGTTGCAAAGAACTTTGCCTTTCGACTTTACACCACGTGTACCATTATGCGTGTGTGTGAGAATGTACACATGCATTTGAATGACGGGTGTGTGCAATCAGACACAGTCACATCTCTGCAGTGGCACAGCCAGTCAAGTTCCCCTGGGTGCTCCTGACTGACTGTGTTTCCATAATATTTTGTTTTAGTGGGACCCAACATATGGCTCAGCTCTGCTCCACTTATGAGCTCATCTCGTGTCCATTCACAGCTTTCTTAGAAACACTGCCATTGGAAAAATTATGTTGTGATCTCTCTCTCTCTCTCTCTCTCTCTCTCTCT
>JAQLOL010000012.1:24292423-24313717 GCA_029783665.1 Naso thynnoides | reverse complement strand
TTCTCATGTAATGACTCAATTTGATGTACAAAGAGACAATATCACTTTGACATGCATGGGAAATTTCACATATTTTCATGCATGGAAACCAACACGTGGGGCGAGCACATGTGCTTTGGATTAACTTGTGAGTCCTTGTATGTATGTAAGTCTATACTACCCGTACTCTTATTAAGCATGTGTGTTATGTACTGCCTGAAACAGCTGGAGAGAGAGAACATGAGGATCACGCCTGTCGTACTCGATGAGGAATTTTAAATAAATGTGTTTTCAGCAGAGGAGAAGTGATAATCTTTCTCCTCCCCACACAACCCCTCATGCTCCCCTTTTGTTCCGCGCTCAGTTTGTCACTCCAGCTGTGCTGTGTCCGTACAAAAAAGTCAGGTGGTTGAAAGGAGTCACGGCATCTTTTTTTTTCCTTTTACTTGTACTTGCAGTTGAGACCGATTAGGTCATCATCATTAGGTCATCGGGGATGCCAAGTGAGCTGACGGGATGGGGCTAGGGAAAGACTGCAAACTGATGACATCAGAACCATACAATTGAGGATCACTACAGCAAAATGTCATCATGGTAAGTCAAACTAGCAGAAATGCACTGCACGTGTTACACCGTGGCTTGCTAAGCCCTCAACTGTGCCCTAAAACTCCACCAAGTGCAACCCCTGGCCTTGGCCAAGAACCCTCAACATAATCATGTTATGAAAGAATACATGCCCTACTGTAAAGTTTAAATGTAGGGAGAATGACTCACTTAGCCTCGACTTCTGTAAACAAAAGAGTTCGGGGAAGCGCTGAGAGGTTTTTGGAACTCTGAAGACCATTGAGTGTGAGTCTCATAAGTGTGTGACAAATATTATGTCATATCCAGGCTACACTGCGCTACACCTCGTCATCCTCCTGTTTTCTTCAATCTGGGGTCAGATTAATTTGGTCTCTGGCATGAAGTCTATTGTTGCCATTCCACAGAGAGCCAGAGAATCTGGGAAGCTTTCTGATTTTGGAGAGACCTGCTGACAGCTGCTGCACGACTTGGGCAGAGTCCAGACCCCTATGTTGTGGTCTGTGAAAGCCCCTTCAAAGCCCTAATTGCACTTCAGATGTTAAGCGTTGTTTTTACTCAGCTCTCTTCCAAGGTAAACTTACCCAGGACCATCCTAAAAGCCCATTTACTGTTCACAATCACCTCCTCTCCTCCCTCCCCTCCCCGTTAAAGCTCTCATCGCCTCCTGGCTGCTGTGCCACTTTAAAAAGTCAGTGCCAGACATGTGACATACCTCATTGTTTGAACGTTTATGCTTATCTGTATTAATATGCCAACGGTTGTGCTTGTATGCCTGCAGGTCTGAGGCAGCCGTGTGTCGCTGTGTCTCTGGATGTTTACACAATTACTGCTGGAAGTCCAAGTGATCCCGTGCTGAAAGACATGCAGCCACAGAAATCTTACTTTATCTCCCAGGAAAACATTAGCTGCAGGACTCATTCATTACGGTGACACAGATTATGTGCAGACACACACAAACACACATGTTTTAAGGTATTTAAAGGTTTTTCCATTCCAGAAATCAGAAATAAAAGTGGACAGTGCCCATAAAGATGACTGTATGGCATCTTCAAAGCCATTATGTCTCTTGCAAGAAATAGAAAAAACTGACATACATATGGGTGATTAATTCTTGAAACAATAGAACTGAAATTATTGACAGCCAAACACATGGCATTATAGAGTTACAGTGTAGATTATGTGTCAATGGTTCTGTCTTCTCAAGTCGTGCAGTGTGTCAGTTCTTGGGTTCAGACTGAAATCTCATAACAACTTTTTAATGTATTCCCATGCTAACTTGTACAGACATTCATGGTCCCCAGAGGACTGTTAAATTTGGCAATCATCTAACCCTTCCCCTACTGCGATCATGAGGTTGACATTTGTGGTTTTGTGTTAAAGTGTCCTATTATCTATTGGTTGGATTGCCATGAAAACTGGTGCACAACTACAAGTCCCCTTGGAATGAAGTACAATCTCTTTGGTGATAACTTGTCATTTACCTTTATGAGGCCACGTTTTGATACTCCTACTACTTGTTTGATGATAAAACTCGCTAAACTAATCAGCCTCAGTTGAACTTTGTGTTTTGTGCTAACTGCCAGTTGTTATCATGATAATAAACTTAATTAGAACTGCAAACATGGTAAACAATAAACCTGCGCGACAGCAGTATTTAGGCACTGTCACTGTGAGTATGTTAGCATGCTAATGTTAGCATCTGGCCCAAAGTATTACTATGCTTTGTTGAGAGCGTCTTCACAGAGTGCTATCACTGCTTAGGAAAATGTCATTTGTTGTCGATTTGTTCAAATTAAACTGAAGAAGAAGTTTGTTTTTTTGCACATTAAGCCTTATTATAAGGATATTTATGATCATATATGATATTGTAGAGCATTATTATGACAAACAAAGAGGTCCAGCTGATCCAGAGCTAGTCCAGAAAAATGCAATAAATACTGGTTTTAAAAGATGAGAAACCCACCAAATGTTTAATGGTATCTCTTACGTACCGACACTAAAACGCGAAGTTAGACACTGGCATTAAAACCTGAAATCGGTTCTTTCAGTTCCTACAAGAAACAGACAAACAGCTGTTGGCGGGTTATAAGCCATTGTTTAACTTTGTGTTTTACACCATTAGAACATTCTGTGAGTTTTATGTCTTTTAAAACAAGCGTTTACTGTAACTTTTGGCAGATTAGCTGAGTGCCCATGCTCCTCCATTGTTATCAGTCGTTTTTAGCCAGGGGTAAATGGACTGTATTTATGTTGCGCTTTTCTGGTCTTTCAACCATTCAAAGTGCTTTTACAACACAAGTCAGCACTCGTACACACATCCACACCAGTGGGGCAGCCATTAGGAGCAATTTTGGGGTTCAGTATCATGGCCAAGAACACCTAAACCAGGGAGCCAGGGATTGAACTACCAACCTTCTGAATGGTAGACATCCCGCTCTACCTATTGATCCACTGCCAGGTGGTGTCAGCAACGTGCTCCACTTTTCTAGACTGCACCATTTGTCACAATAATGCTGTAAAACATTGTATAGTATCCCAAATATCCTTGCTATAAGACTTACTGTGCAAAAAACCAAGCTTCTCCTATAAGATGCAACTTATTGTTATTAAGACATATTACTTATGTTTTCCATGTAAATGAATCAAATTTTCCTGGAGTGTCAATCATTTGCTTTTCATTGTGTGTTGAGCTCACTTTGCAGCTGACTGCACATAGATATCGCCTTGTAATGAAGACAAGTTCACTGGGCCAAGAAAGTCGGCCGAGGTGGGGGCTGAGAGAGCAAAACACACAATTAAACTGCATCTCTTTGAAATCCCAGGGCAGGCTTGGCTACTTCATTCAAGCTTTCCGCTCCCTATCGGCCTATTATCTGATCTGGAGGGGAAGTGAAGTTTACACTGCTGATAGCTGCTCTGAATGATGCTGTCTGCGCACAACTCAGGGAGGGTGACTCTGATGACCTCAATGACCATCCAGTGAGAACACACACATGCACACACCCACAGCTGTAGTGAGTGCTTCATTGAGAAACATGGAAAAAGGTCAGGCCACTGAAAATGGTGGCCACATGCTTGTGAAGGCGGGGAGACCCTTTGTTGAAGCTTACTCATTCTCATCACCCCATACAGGCACTGACTTCATGAAGTCAAATTGCCATTCATCGAGGAAAACTTAAAAGAGTTAATATTAGTTGAAATGATGCAGATCTGTAGAAACTAGGGATGACCACATCACAATAAATTATGGGTGTAGTGATGCGTTTTAACAACGATACAATGCGTATAAAGATACATGGTTGGCGATACGATACAAGAATGATATAGGCTAATATAGAGTGATATGATATGATACAATTTTCACTAAAAACTGATAAAGTAACGTATTTTTGCAAAAAACTTAGAAAAAGAAATTGTCTATTTCTGTCCAGTGGTAAAGGATGTAAAACACTGGAAAAGCGTGATACAGTAAACTACACAATCATTCTGTTCAAGGCCTCTATAACCTGTGTGACCCTCAAACTGAGACTGAAAATCTCTTGTTCTCCTGGTGCTTCCCTGCCATGATCCCTCATTATGTATGCTGCGGATGCAATTTGCATGCCCAGAATGTTGGAGAATGAACTGGAGCAATGTCTACATCTATCTACCATTATAACTGCGAAAAATACATCCAAATAACAACATTTGACGTGCTGAATACAAGGCACTAACTTTTAGTATTGATACAACTGATTTTTGCATCAATAAATGATTTAAGATAGATACAAGTCACAAAAGAAAGACAATTTGTCATTTAGCTATCGATGTAGATGGATCGTAGGAATTAAATCGATGCATCAATACATCAGTGCATTGTTACAGCCCTACAATAAATTGGTAATGAACTGGTCCACTTAAAGTTGGAGTTGCTACAAATCAAAACACTAAATTTTTTTCCAGCTGTTTTTGCTTATGGTTGCGTGTGACTCCTGTGATGTGAAAATGTTTTATGAAGAGTTCTGAAAAAGGGAATAATTATGAATCAAAGGTTATATTTAATGGGTTATGTGATCTACACCTGGGCATGTTTATGTATTAGATCATAGCCTAAGGAACTGCACAGGGGAAAAAACAGCTCCTGTGCAAGCTTTAGCATATTTGGGAATTCTTGTAAGTGATTGTGTGGGCCATTCTGAGGACTGCAATTATGTATAATAAATAATAACCACTGATCTCAAATTCTAACGTTTCAATGAATCCTCAGATCAAATCTAATTAGTTCCATACTGAAGAGAAGTGCTAACTGGCGCAAAATGTCAGGTGGCTCATGGCTGTAGTTGCTGATGTTGGTTTTGTGAGAGGCAGAAGTCATGATTATAAGAACTGATGTAACATTTATTAAAATAACTGCTCTCTCTGAAAAATTATTACAATTCCCTGTAACACTGTAGGTCTGCACATGTAATGACCATAAAACACAAGCGACAGAACTTTTGGTCTTTTTCTGGCGATCCTGCAGACAAACGTTGTCCTCTCTTTATGGTTTCGGGAACTGTAAGCATTTCATTTTAAGCTTATGCACCTGCAAATCCAAGTCTGTCTCTTTAATGACAGTACACGTTGATTGCACACAACAAATGAGCTGTAAAGTCACAGGCCAGCTGTTAGCATTTATCACCACATAAGGTCATTTGGGGTGGGAGACATCTAAAAATGCCTGCAGTGATGTGGCTTTGAGTGGAGTGATGACATGTGAGCCGGTTTCACGCAACTTTGAATAGAGATGCCAGTGAAGCTTATCCACTGCAAAAATGTTCAAATTATTTAATTCTTGGTTGTGTTTTTTTTTTTAATTTGGGGTTCAGATCCACCTACTATTTACAGAACAGCACATTCAGCTATGACTAATACAGACTTTCAGACATTTCTCAAATTAACTGACAGTAGAAATGTGCCCTCTTGGAAAATCAAACACTTAAATAATACATAGCCTACAAATAATTATTGTCCAGGTAATATATTGTGGTTAATGTGTTGTAAATCATATGTCATAAACATTTTAAACACTGAAACTCTGAAGTTAGCTGCAGTCTCTAGTAGCATGCAAATAAGCATAGACTGTTTCAGTATAGCCTCCAGCCACTAGTGGGAGCACTGACTGTGATACTGGTGAGCAGCATCTCAATAAGTAAAAAGAAGAAACAGAAAAAAAAAAACACCCCATCTTTAATTTTATGATATAGCATGGGACACGCTTAAATGGAACCCCGCCCATCTCTCTCCAATAATGTCATACAACTTTCTGTACTTTTTATAAGTAACCTAGACGAAGCAAGTAATAATCTTCTTTCTTCAAGAGTTCTGGCTGAAATGTTTTTATTCTGTGATACAGAGTAGGCTATTGTTATGGCTGCATAACATCAGGTCTAACTGTTAACTTCGCTCTTGCTCATGCAACGTAACGTTAGGCTCGCGACTGTGTTACCCGTTGTGTATGTCCCAGAACTCTAACTCTAACGTTAACAAACTTTAAGCCAATATTGTGCCAATGAATTTCTAACAATTTAACTGTAGGAGTGGCAGGTCTGCCCAAGCTTTGATGTTGCTCTCGGCAGTATCTAATTTGGGTTCCCTCACCATGTCACCTGCCAATACTATTGACGATAACGTTATTCAACATTTGGGCACCTACTGTGAATTTAACACACTCATGTAAGTGGTGTGTTGATTGATTTCAATTAGTTGCAGCTTCCTCAACATCATACCAAAATCAACCTATGAAATTTTAATGTAGCCTAAGGTTACCTTTCTAAAGTGATTTATTTTTAAATATTTCTAGACATTTGTGCTCACCATAAGATTTTCAAAAGCAAATAAATGAATAACTCAAATATATTAAAGTTAAAGTTTCCAACCTTTATTTAAAATTCATGCGGAGATAAAAAGCCTGCATTTTTGAGTACCTAAAATTAAGGTCAAGTCATTGATTAGATTTAGAAATCTTATTTTTTAAAATTTTATATCATTTAACACACAATTGTGACCAAACACAAGACATATAACATTCGCATGCTTCCTGCATTTTTTGATTTTGTTTGAAAAAACCCAGTAAAACAATAAAACAAAATCCACATAAATGGGTGGACATTTAGTACAAATATGTCTCCACTGAAAAATGCAAAGTTGACACACAAATGATGATTTTCATCATCCCCTATGTTATCATTCGCAGGGTTGCTAACATTAGTTGGGTAGGACGGTACTGCCAGGACAGATCACCAGTTCCTCATACTGCTGACACACAATTCCCTTAACAGACATCATAATATTGTCACAAAAAACTCTCTTCTTTAAACTGCCTTCATTAGTACTGAACCAAACGTCATGGAATATTCCGCCCCAGTGTTAGATTTCTGATAGAGTGCTGGGGTTGGTGAACATTAGGAGACATACTGTAGGCTAATAGGTGGACATTTAACACAACAGCATCATTGTCTAGTGTTACACATACCATACAGTGGGGTAGCCCAGATTACCATCTCTGTTACATAACCAGAACTCGTCCTTCGCTCGAAGGGAAAGGAGCTCCAGGACCTTTTTGTCTTTCCGGTTTTCAGACATTTTCAGTGGCTGTCTTCTTTGAGTGCTAACCTCTTCACCACTGAACTGCTCCCAAATGATGATGTACAGCTTACAACTTGGAGGCACAGATACTGTCTTATAACTATAATTTACTCTAAATTCACTTGTATATTGTGTTTTATGAGACATAAGTCACAATTTGGACATACGTTCCAAATTACAGGCACATTTACAGATTTTGCAGTTATGAATCACTTCAGTTCAGTTGCTTGACATTTGTTTCAGAATACAAAAGGCCGCTTTAAACCTGTACTTTTTGAGTAGAAAAATTAGCCTCTTGGTGATAGAAAGGCATGTAATGGAAAAACTGTTTCTAACTACCCCAAACATGTTTCTGTCTTCTCGGTCCTTACACATCAGCTGACATATACAATTTAGAGGTGGGACAAAAATCTAAATATTATTGACCAATTTATTGTTGTCCTGACTCTTGAGATTATGGTATCGCTGGCACGAAATATCGATATTTTAATTAAAATAATACGTTGCTGTAAACAGATTTCCCTGTCAATTTGACTCATCAGTGTCATTACTTCATGACTCCTCGTAGTGGCACTTATGACATGAATGTGGGTAACATGAATAGAAAAGAATTGGCTGAAGAAGAAGCTGACAGCAGGAGAATGGCGGTCCCACTTCAGCTTTTGCAACATGGGGATGGGACAAACAAAATTTCTGTATTCATATATGTAATGTATGCATTTTGTGTTCTTCAATTAGACTGATATTGTGATGTGTCATTATATTATTGTCTGGCAATATATCAATCATTGCAGAATCCTTGTACTCATACAATACGATTTGTGATACGTGGCCCATGATAATGATAATATCACAATATTATTATCATAGGTCACGTATTGCATATCGTATAATGACTTGCCTTTCTATTTCCACCCCAATACAATAATACTTATAAATCTATAATGAACTAATAAAAGTTATTTAAAATACATATTTTTTAAAAAGTAAGCTGTAGATTTGATCCGATACTATTTTTGCCTTCCCTGTACTGATTCCAATACCCAAACTTGCAAATTGGCCGATACCAAGTAGTGATCGGATACCAGTGCATAAAAGACAATTCTTTACACATCTCCTTTGCCGTCCCAGTGTAAAATATTGCAGAATGCAGACATTTTGCGAGCTCTGTCTGCTCTAAAAAACAGTAGTTGCCAGTGGTGGCACAGCACAACTTCTTGTGTGCTGTAGAGTGGCAAAGAAAACTTAATTTCAGGCCTGTAACATCAGTCAGAGCTAACTGAGCAGATTGGAAAGTGGCTGGGTATTATTTCGTGGCTAATAAATTACATGGTATCTGACTGGTGCACAGAAGGGTGCATTCGCCAATAACATACCAGCATATTCTGCATTTATCAGCAGCCTTTTCCGATACTAGTATCGGTATCGGAACAGCTCTAGTAAGCAGAACAAGTAGTGTGTTCTGTCTTTAGCTCTGTGTGTATTCTTGTTTCCATTTGATCTCAAAAGTCGGAATTTCCAAGTTCACAGTCGGACACTTGGAAACTCAGAGGAACCTCAGTAAGCCCGAGATCGAAATCCAACATGGCAGCTCCGTGCATCAACAGTGGGAAAGCTGCACATTACGCTGTTTATTTGTCAATAAGTCTTGTTTTTGTGTCATTAAATCAGTCAAGCTAACAGTGCTGTTCAACTTCCCTCTGTGGACATGTTGCTTTGCTTTTGCACGCAAAAACTATCACATAGTGTGTTGTTATTGGCTGGTAGCTAACAGTGCTAACAACAACAATAGCTAACAATGGCTCCTTGTGACTGAAACGGGGTCAACTAATATTTGACGTAACTCCCAGGTCCGAAATTCCAACTTCCGAGGACGAGGTAAAGGGGATGCAGCATCTGTATATGGGGGCAATTTGATAATTCGGGAAAGTGACAGAGTGGATAGCCTTGTCTTTGATCTTCCACATAATAAAGGCACCTACAAAGAACTCTATACTGCCTATAGCATTGTTCTGCTGAGGAGACTATGGCTCATAAAACCTTTACCATTAACCCTACACAATACTTTTTCTAACACCCACTTAAGACTTTAAATCGCTACTCTATATGACTGAACTGCTGGCCAGTTTGCATTTTGTCACTCTGTGATCCCCTGAACTTTTAAGTACACAGCCATGCCCACTTTATCTTGCTAGTGGCTTCAGGGCAGGCATTTCCTATGGACCCCACCTCGCTGTCATGGTCGCCAGTCTTTTCTTCATACTAGGCAAGTGCCCACACCTCTAATTCTGATAAACCCCTACAGAAAGTACTTGTGTATGTCTTTATGTAATTCAGTGCAGATATATAGGGTAAATTAATCCACTTATAAAGAGATGTTTCTTAATGAATGAACTAAATTGGGGCCCTTTATGATCAGTGGGGGTCCTGAGAATGGACCTTGCATAGGCTGGTGTTAACTTAGAATTGTATACAACAGTCCAAGCAGATTTGTGAACAACCCAGTCACTGATTACATCAAATCATCCGAAGTGGACACACGTAGCACTCTTGGCACTACAGCGCACAACATGACGGGAGTGGCCTGTAGCACCAGTTTACCTTGCCTGACTGATCCCGCCCCTATGGGAGAAAGCTGGTGCACAGGCTTGCAGTGGAGCCCATCGCAGTTGACTGTTGGAGCAGCCCACCCCTCTCTGCAGTATGCATGTTTGCCAGGGAATCCGCGAAGCGCTCACGTCCCAGCATTGTACTTCACCGGCCAGAGAACATTTACTGAAGAGCCGAGGATAGTAAAATTGGATGTGGCAGGCGGACCGGAGGCGGAAAGCCCGGAGTGACCGGAGGAATACAGTATTACTACAGGAATACAGGCTGCCGCTCTCCTCTGAACGTGGACAATCATGCATGTGCTCTTCTGGGGCTTGGGGTTCCTACTATTCCCTGATTTCTTGAATGTAGTCGCATCTACGGGGACATTGCTTTTGAATTCAAGTGCAGGTAAAGTATGTCGCTCTGACAACCTCCGAATTTTTTCCCTCGTGGAGTTTATTTTGTAACAGGGAGAGCAGAGAATGAATGAGTTTTGAATTCAGCCATGCACATGAGTTGCAGCGCTTTCTAGTACCCAAAGTTCACTGACTGACTCTCGTTTCCTTGCAATGCTGTAAAAAAAAGTTTTGTTTTGTTTTGTTTTTCAAGAAAGAAGGCACTGATATCCATATAATGATCTATCGATGGAAACATCTGGGCTTTTGATTTGCACTGATGCTTTTGAGTTTCTACTTAATACTTCATTTCATTGTTATTCTTCTGCCTTTATTCCCCAGTAAAAGAGGAGATCGGTGCTTATGAGATTGTTACACCGGTGCGAGTGAATGAAGCCGGTGACAAGTTTCCTACCAGTGTGCACTTCAAGAGGAAAAGACGAAGTTTAGACGATAGCACCGGCAATACTACGGATCACTGGGCCTCGTCAAACATCCACTACAGGATATCTGCTTTCGGACAGAATTATCACCTCAACCTCACGCTGGATTCGGGATTTATCGCACCTCTCTACACTGTGACAGTACTTGGAGTACCTCGAGGAGACAACATAACGGATTTTGCAACAGATGGGGAGGTAGAGGAGGAGGAGGAGGACACGGAGTTAAGGCACTGCTTCTATAAGGGACATGTAAATGCACAAGCAGAACATGCCGCGGTCATCAGTTTGTGCTCCGGACTGGTGAGTTTTTACGCACGGTTAGACTCGCCGTGCATGTGATGATTTTACGACCGGGTGTTTTACTTTTCCACCGTGGATTTTTCAGGGGCCATTATTGATTATACAAGACTCAAAAGGCTGTCTAACTATTGCCTTAAAAAATGGTAACTTTTAAAATTTTTTCACAAACTGCAAATCTTTATCAGTATTTATACCATCATCCACCTTAATTTGTCTCACATATTTACACTTTCGAATGTGTTTATATCTCGGAAAAAACAAAACAAAACTGTGTATAGCCCAGCAAAGTACACACGCATAAATGTTTTGGGTACAATCAACTGAAGCTGAAGCTTACATTGAAATCAAGAAATAACATCTTTAAGACTGCATGGTTAGTTCAAGCTTTTATTTTGTAATATGATGCGTCCAGACAAGAAGTAACTCAAAATAGTGAACTGTGCTGACTTTTAAGACTCCCAGGCCCACTACTTAGTCAAGTTCAATGAACACTCTACTTCAGTTGCCTGTGTCTTGTCTCCCGGTTGTTGGTGACGTCTTTACGCACGCTACTGCAGCGGGAGTACGGGTGGTACTGACGTCATCACAAATTGGTCCCACTCCCAGGCTTGCTGGAGCATGAGTTTTGGAGCGAAGCTTAAGTACACTCCGAGTTAGTATGTAAAATTAGTTGACAGATGAGTAATGGGTTCATTTCTTCCCAAATGATAAATCAAATTAAAAATGTGACCAATGCTCTGTTCTGCAGAGAGCTTTAGGGAGTTGAGCATATTTTGTTATTTATTTAAGACCTTTGAGGGCACATTTATTCTAAAATAGGCAATAATGCTGGTGGGAGCAATTACATTATATGTGTGTGTACATCCTAAAATAATATGGTGGTTTCCTTGCAGGAGATTCCCTTCCGCTTTAACAGCTTCCCATGTCAAAGTGCAGGTACAAGCATAGTTACTGGAGGAAGCTCTTCTTGATTCCCCCTTCAGAAGATGATCCGCCGAGCTACAGACATTTTCTAGGAATATTTTTGTCATATAGGCCCACTTTAAGATCAGGGATTATAAAAATGCCTTCTGTCACCCCACGGCCGCCATGATAATTTTCCAGAGTCAGTGAGCAACTAGTGAAATGTGCTTGGATTGGCATGAACTTTATCTGGAACATCACAGGAACTCAAGTCAGAAAGTCACACTAAACGTGCCATGTGAAGTGCATTTAACAAGGCTTTCAGCACGCCAGCCAAGAACATACAGTCTCTCTGTTTGCCTGATAGGCATCTCAGGTCTCAGGTCTGTTATCCTTTTCATCCCGTTTTTGGACCATTCTTACATGCATGCAAATTCACTTATTTAACCTTATTGTGAAAGCCCCAAGGCCTCGGCGTTGCTTATTTTCACTTTTAAACAAGTATATAAGCCACATTCCCCTGTTGCTCATAGTAAATGTTTTTTAAAGAAAACATACATGTCATTATAGTGCGATTTGCGAAAAAAAATCTTGCATTACCCTTCATCCTGTGTAGCTTCTCCCAATATTTTTATATGTGGTTGCTGAAAATCCATTAGCAGTTACAGAAAATGGATGTATTGAAACTGCCTCTTTTCTTTTTTTTTTTTGCTATCCAGCTTGGCACTTTCAGATCTCCAGAGGGGGAGTATTTTGTGGAGCCCTTACACAGCTATCAAGGGGAGCACTATGAAGAGGAACACACAAAACCTCATGTTGTATACAGGAAGAGTGCACCGAAGAAACAGGCATCTGGGGAGAACTCAGCTTGTGACACTTCAGGTATGGCGTATTACACGATGAGTGCTCATGCTTGCAGTTAACACAGAATGTCAGAAATATACACAAACATTCCTCGATGCAACCTTCGTGCCTTTGCCCATATGCTCCCAAAGGCAAACATTTTTATATACCGTTACTGTTCATGCAGCAAGTTGTGAGTTAGACATCATTACACAGGGGCTCCAGCCAATCAGCTGACTTCAATATCTGCTCCAGTCAACCCTTACACAGTGTCCTCTTCCTCACTAGCACTCTACTTCCTCTGAGTATAGCCATCCCAGGAGCTGTACTTGCAGAAAAAAAGTGTGTATTCGGTTGGTTTCTGTGCATGTAAGCGCTTGCAAAATTTGTCTTGGCATTAAGAGGATTATAAGTGAAGAATTTGCTGTTTGTGTTGTCTCTCTGCGCATGCGCTGTGACCTTTAATTTAGTTCCCACAAATTTCAGCAGGCATAAACACGACATTACCAGCAAAATCTCCACTGTCATTTGTTAGCGGAACCGATTATGTAATAGTAATTGAGCTTATTGGGCTATTCAAGTAATTGCAGCATGATACTGTGGATTTGGATGAAGCCTGTCATGTTAAAACAAGTAAAAACCTCTCTTGTGTTTGGCTGCTGTGGTAGATTTGGAAAGGCAGGGATTAAAAAGGTGAGAATGGTTTTGCAGAGATGGATTCTTTACCGAAAGAGACATGGAAGAAAATGAGTTAGTTTCATAGTATTAATGATGATTATTATATGTTCTGTGCGGTTCTTTGTGATTTAGTCATAAAAATGGGACTAAGTCATGTGGACATGTCGAAGTGTTATGACAAAGTTTAAGTAAAAGTATGTTGTGAAACTCTGGGCTCACATCATAGCAGCGACCGCAGCTGCAGCACAGTAATGAGGAAGCTGTCCAACTCTCACACAGGAGAAATCATTTGGAAGTTCACCCTTGTATCATGCCATCTCAGTTTACTGGCTGAACTTCCTGTTTACTCTTGTACTTCCTCTGCCTCTTTGATAAAGTTGGGTAGACCCACTGCCATGAACATGCAGTGTAAATTGAATGATAGCAAAGTCATGGCAACTTGAAACTGTCAAATAATCAAACCTTTGAAAAAAAAAACCCTGCAAATATTTTCTCTTTGTCTTCTAAACATTTTCCTGCAGATGTTTTGTTTATTTGTGAATGTAAATGTTTTTGTGTGTACTCTTGTTCTGTGTGTGTGTGTGTGTGTGTGTGTGCTCTTTTGGCCTGTTATGTAATTAAGTATGCGTGAGATATAATAACCTAGAAAAATCCTAAGTTGAATCAGAGCTAATTTTTGTCTAAAAAGGTTCATGCTTGTGCATAATCTTACTGTTACCTCGTATGTTTTGAAGACAGGAATATTTTGATGTGAGTCATAAATCATGAACACTGAGAGTAGACCCATTAATATGCTGTCGAAGCGCTGCTACTTAGGTGGTGATGCATTGTTGGTGGTCCAGAGAAGCTGATCTGCAAGTGATACCGAATACTGACATTCAGCAGTTTTGTTGACATGTCCTGATTCAGAGTAGACTTAATTAATAACGTCAGTGTGGCGAAGTTTTGCAGCTCAGTTGCTGAACTGCCTTCCTTTGGTGTGTGCACTGCCGTTTGTGCTCCATTTTTTTATGGCTGGGTGCCAGATTTACCTAGTCTGAACTCTTTGCCCTCTTCTCTCCCCTCTTCTGAAAGAGGAGGGAGAGAGAAATAAAAAGCATTCCAGGCAGCGTTCATTTGTCAACCCACTCTTTGAGCAACAACAAACAAGAGAGTACATGGCAGCAACATACTCATATTTGAACAGTTCCCACTTGTTCATGCATCTTCATCTTTAGAGACATAAACCACAACTTAAGCTGTAACACACTGACACGGCAAAGATTAAATCTGAATTTTTTCTATTTTTCGGACTGAGTGTATTTTTCACCATCCCTCTATCTTTGCATGCTTACTCATGCTCAGTTCCTTCTCTCTGTTTCTAGGACACAAACATAGACATAAAAGACACAAGCTTAAGAAAAGGTCACTGGCTGAGGTGACCACCGCGTCGAATGCAGCCCCTGCGGTAAGTGCTGGTATATTTAGTGACGTGGAGTCACTGAGTGCCAGCCTGGCCAGCAATGCTTTGCTCAGATCAGAGAGCGACGGTGCCAGCACTAGACCATCGAATCGTAGCAGCGGTGACTCAGGACCTCACAGGAGAACGAAGCGCTTCCTCTCCTACCCCCGTTTCGTTGAAGTCATGCTGGTGGCCGACAGCAAAATGGTGGAGCATCACGGCAGCAACCTGCAGCACTACATTCTCACATTAATGTCCATAGTAAGTTCTATTCCGTCAAATGTCTTCATGGCTGCTTGTAGAGCGTGTTGAAGTGTGTTTATGTGTTCGAGCAATATGCACATATAAGGATAGAAAGCAGCTGGCTGTGTGCGTATCTGTGTATTAAATGTACGTACCTGTTTGCTGTGCTGTTCGTGTTGCAAGTCAGTGAGCCAGGCTTTGGAGGAGGGCTGTGGGAGGAAAAAGGGCAGCCCAGGTCAGGGGTAAACATCACTTTCAAACGTCTAGGGGGAGGAGAGGGCAGCTTGAGGTAGAGCTTGCCTGACAGCTTTGATGAATGTTAAAAATAAGCTCAGGTATGTTGCATAGACTCCATACACGCGGCCACTTCAAATACCAGCTTCTGCAGGTGCCTGGGGCCGGCGGTTCTCCGGGGTGGGGGGGTGGGGTGTTGCTAAGATGACCTATATTCTGATCTTGGCAGAGGCTGCCTTCTCCACGGTGTCTAAGGCCATTATCAACGTAATCTTTCAATCAACCAAGTTCCCCAGTACTTGCTAAAAACTGCAGGAAGGCCGTCCTTCCAGCAAATATACTGTCACTTTGAAAATATTGTTCCTGACATAAAAACTACCCTCATCTTCAAAATGTTTTCATTCAGAGGTGTGTGTTCATATTTTGTCTCCTTTGTTCAGGTCTCTTCCATCTACAAGGACCCCAGCATTGGCAACCTGATCAACATCGTGATTGTTAAGTTAGTCATCATAAACAACGAGCCGGTAAGACTGCAGCGTTTGTTTTGTTCTCCATGCTTTGCACTTGCCAGTGAAATTGTTGACGTGGTTATTTCACCTTGTGCGTTTCTCAGGAGGGTCCGGTCATTTCATTTAACGCACAGACCACTTTGAAGAACTTCTGCATTTGGCAGCAGAGCCAGAACATCCTGGATGATAATCACCATTCCCATCACGACACTGCCATCCTAATAACCAGGTGCAAGACGAATATTAAGTTCTCCCTCTCACAATAAATACTTTGAACAGGTGTTTGGACCAAAAATCACATTCACCAATAACATTGTAAAGTCACTGAGCATCAGTTGCATCAGAGGCTTAGATCAAATGGACTCCAGATGCCAGACAGATTAAAGTGCGGAATTATTCTAATTAAAGAGGATCCCCTGAAGGTTTTTGCTCAGTTGTATTGACAGTGACCCATGATTTGTCCTCACCACAGGCAAGACATCTGCAGAGCAAGGGATAAATGTGACACCTTAGGTAAGTTTTAAATTAGCTTCTCTCATGCAGTTGTTGATAATTTGATCAAGAAGAGAAATTAAATTGGTTATTACTTATGAAAACTAGAGCTGTTCTGATACCGATACCAGTATCGGAAAAATACCTCCGATTCCACGGAAAATGCTGGTATCAGCATCTGCAAGTACCCTAGATTATGATTATACTTCACCTTTTAAGGGAATTGTAATTGGTATCGGATGAGTACTCGGTTTCGGCTGCTACCCAAATGTGGTTATCAAAATAGTCATCGAGAATGAAAGAAATGATATCAGAACATCTCTAATGAAAACTGAAGTGAGCCTCTTTCTTATTTTTAAGGACTGGCAGAGCTGGGGACGGTGTGTGATCCATACAGGAGCTGCAGCATCAGCGAGGACAACGGACTCAGCACCGCATTCACCATCGCACACGAGCTTGGCCATGTGTAAGCATCGCATGTTTCCACTAATTGTTTACCTCAAGTTCTGTCATCAGTCCCATCAGTTAGAAAGTTTTGGCTTTACTGAGGCATCAGTAGAGCTTCAAAAGTCTTTCTAAGGGTCTGCACATGCCTTACCAGCAGATGGGGATCAAGGATTCTTGCATGTTTGGAAGACATAACAGCTGCTTACTCCTTTTTGATTTCCAAGTATTTTCTGATGCCTGTGTGTGTTTCTCATCACACTCCAAATTCCCCCCACCTTTCTCCTTGAGAGAAAAGAGTCTGTAAATTGGATTCTCAGAATTTGTTGGCCACTTTTCTTCGGCAAACTCAGCACTGTCCAACATGCTGACTCAGCCAGAGCTGGCAGGTGTTAACCTTCTACAATGGAGACTGTTAGTGACTTTAAAGGAGTTTGTTTTTTTGCACATTCAGCCTTAAAATAAGGATATTTATAACCGTATACAATGTTCTACAGCATCATTATGACAAATGGTGCAGCCCTGAGAGCTGGAGCTTGTTGCTGTAGCCACCACTGGCTGAAAACAGCTGAAAACAACAGAGCAGTGTGTGCCCTCAGTTAATCCGTTGAAAAATACAAGAAATGCTTGTTTTAAAAGACGAGAAACTCCCTGATTGTTTAGTGGTGTCCTTTTGTGTTCCGACACTGAAACATGAAGTTAAACATCAGCATATAACCCGGAAACAGCTCTTTCAGCTGCTTCATGAAACAAACAAACAGCTGTTTCCAGGTCATATGAAATTATTTATCTTCGTCTTTTAGTGTCGGAACATCGGCTGGACATGACTGAACATTCGGCGAGTTTCTCATTTTTTATGAGATCTTATTACTGCACTGTTGGCCATAATAATGCTGTAGAACATCGTATATGACCCTAGATATCCTTATTACAAGGCTTATTGTGCAAAAAAACTAACTTCTCCTTTAACAACACTCATCACCTCTAAATGCTCCTTATATCCAATAAACAAAAGGTGGGATTGTTCAACTCCATGTTTATCCGCATCAAGCAGTGACAACATGCATGACCACTGCTTAGCCCCAGAGCTCAGTGTTACACAGAATCTGTCAGGTGACGTGGTGGCTCATGGCGGTGTGGTGCTGTACCTGTCCAGCGCCAACAAGGATCACCCTGCAGGAACTTGAATGCTTTGCTTATAGTTTGCTCTGATTTTTACAACCAAATTTTTCTGTTATATCCGTTGCCCAGTGTTTATATAATTTAATAATTTAATAATTTGCTGGTTTCTTTCTAAACTCACCGCTGGCAAGCGATATAGATGTTCAAGTTTTAGTTCAAGTTTATTTGTCGCATACACAATCATACAAAAAGCAGATGTGTAGTGTAATGCTTTTGTACCCATGTCTGGCTGTGTAAAAAGGCGAAGAAAGTATACATAACAGTATAAACAATGAGTAGTAAAAACAGTGCAGCTATGTCATAAGTGTTAAGTGTTGGAGTTGAAAATAGAGCAGGGATAGATTATCAGTCACCATTTAGCAACCTGATGGCCTGAGGTGAGAAGCTCCTCCTCATCCTCCCTGTGTTGACCCTCAGCAGACGGTAATGTCTCCCTGATGGCAGAGGATGCTCTACATTATGTTCAGCTGCAACCTTTCAAAGGTTTTCCAAAGCCATTAACACAGTGATTCGGAAAATAAGAATTCATGTTTGGATTTAAAAGCAAATGCCTGAACAAATGAAACACACAAAGTGTTAAAAAAATGACTACTTTTCAACGCTAACAAATTAATGCCTTAAAGTCCCAGCCAGAAGCAAAAGAAAAGCATTCATCACCATAATTACTGCATGTTGTCACATTTATCCCAGCCAAACAGTTGGTTACAACAGTCAGGTTATGCATCTGCATAGTATAAACTACAAATTAACAGAACTGTGACAAAGAAAGAAAAAGCAGGAAAGAAAAACTCTTTTAGTCCTCCAGACTTCTCTCTTTCATGAAAATTCTTATTAATGATACCCTGACTTGTTTTCCATTTTCTCTGCTAGGTTCAACATGCCTCATGACGACAGTAACAAGTGTAAAGAGGATGGAGTTAAGATTCAGCAACACGTGATGGCTCCCACACTTAACTACAACACAAACCCTTGGATGTGGTCCAAGTGTAGCAGGAAGTACATCACAGAGTTCCTCGAGTATGTCATAACTCTTCTTCAGGACTGTTCCAAACATGCATGTGGATTAGATCATGTTTGATGATGCTCTTATACTGTTAAGGAGAAATATTCTAAACAATGCAAACAGCCTGAAATCAATTAGGACGTGGAAATTAAAAAGGTTAATTAAAGACTATAGCACATTTTAACAGGTTTGTATTTTTAAAATGATTTTAATTCTAAAGCTCTGGCTAAATATTTAAAGCTGCAGTAGATACTTCTGCAAACGAGCTAGCAAGCTAACGTTAGCTGTAGCATGAGACTCATTTGGAAGCAAGTCTGCTGCAGCTGTCTGCGCTGGCTCACGCTTTATTTCGTTTGTTGTCTTTCTCTCTCTTTTGTAAGCCCAGTTTGAACTGAGACGAAACGATTGCAGGGAAAGTTGCAACGTAGTAAACTGGTCCGTGTCAGCTTGAGCTCGAGCTGACTGACGATGTGGCTTGCAGACACTCTGTCGTCCACAGAGGCGAGTTAGAGCGCATAAGCTAATCAGCTCGTACCGATGTCACCTGTCACTAAGAAGCACACTGTAGACCGGCCAATCAGGACAGAGAGTACAGAGAGCATCACCGATTTTTCATTTTTCTGCGAAACCCTCGTCCCGGTGGCAAAGAAAATATCACGGTAAAAAACAAGGCTTATTGGAGACCAATTTAGCAGCGAATAATGTCATTTTTCAACAACTATTACACTGTTCAATCACATTAAACATCATATTGACAAAGTTAAGCCAAAAAAATTACCTAGTTAAACTTTAAATATAATGTATTTACAAAACTGTGTTGTGGAAGTTCATCAAGCATGCGTCTTAAACATACAAACATGTACACAAAATGCAGTGTAAGCATACTGTGTAAGTAAATTTTTTTTTTTTCCACTTTGGCAGCAACAGCCACATTTTAGGCTTAAATGGAAAAAACTCATCATTTCTCAGGGCTGTTGCAGCCTCTAGTCTCTTGCAAATGTTCCTCAACCCAGTGAGAAAGACCAGGGAGCGACTACTGTAAGACAACTCGGATAACATCTGGCAGCGATCCACAATCCCTTTTCATTCTCCCAACTATCCACCGACTGAGATCACCACCACCTACTACATTATAGCAAACAGAATCTAAAGACAAATCTGTCAAGACACTGAGCTAGCTGTGTGTACAGTAGGGGTTCTATTTATGTACAGAAAAATGACCTCTCCGGCTGTACTGAGTGTGTTTTCTGTCTGTTTGTGTCTTTTGTCTTTCTCTTTTTTCTTTTAAGTCATTTTATTTTTATTTCTTAATAGCACAGGATATGGTGAGTGCTTGCTTGATGAGCCCGTTTCTAGGCCGTACAGTCTCTCGCAGCAGCTGCCTGGAAGGATATACAATGTCAATAAACAGTGTGAATTGATATTTGGGCCGGGGACGCAGGTGTGCCCTTATATGGTAAGTAGAGTTGGTGTGCAAATCTAAACTGTCATGTTGCACATGTGGGTCTCTTAGGGGAGTTATGGTCATATACTGCAGAGGTCCCGCGTTGAATATAAAGCCTGTAAAGCCACGTGCTGATTGAAGGACATGCAGACAGTGCTTTCTGAGCTATAAGCAAACAAAACTTGAAATGCAATAAATTCGATGTGATATCTCTAACTTTTTAAATTCTGTTGTTTAATCTGTAAAACAAATATGAGGAAATGTGGAATCTGGCTTCAATCGTCACATTAAACCATTTAGCTGCTGTATATATATCCCCTTAAATTTTGCATTAATGTCTCTGAAAATATGCCTGATACCCTCAAGCACCATAAATAGTTTTCTTAGCTTATGTTTTCCATTCAGATACAAAGGTCATGTCAAGCACTAGCTGAAAGACATTTGGCAAATAAGATGGCTGATACAGCAACCTTACTGTATGGAGTCACCCTCTGGCGTAGTGTTTTATAATGTGCAGTGAATAGGATCTCTGCCTCTGCATGTCCACATGTTAGCAAAGCTGCTGACAGTGAGCTTATTCAGCATGACATTTTTGATATTTAATGCTGTTTTTTTAAAGGTCTGGCTTGTCTGTATTCTCAGGGATAACACTTGGCATGTCTATGTGTGTGTGTTTCTCAGACCCAGTGTCGGAGGCTGTGGTGCACCAGTCCAGAAGGTGCTCAGCGGGGATGCAGAACCCAGCACATGCCGTGGGCAGACGGCACCGACTGCTCCCCTGGAAAAGTGAGTGTCGAGGCAATGAAGACAATTATTTTCATTATTAATCAATCTGCTGATTATTTTGATGGTTTATCGATTACTCGTTTATTCCATGAAATGTGAAAAAAATGTCAAAAATGCTCATCTCAATTTTCCAGAGCCCAATGTGACACCTTCAGAATGCTTCTTTTGTCCAAACAACAGCCCCAAAACACA
>JAQLOL010000012.1:24246495-24285817 GCA_029783665.1 Naso thynnoides | reverse complement strand
TTTCCGCATTTAAAAACCTGGGTAGACCCTCTAATTTTGGTGGAAAAGGGGTATAAGAGATTTTAAGTGCAGGAACTTTAATGCTTCTACAAGCTTGACTTCCATAAGTTATTACTTAAACATTCTTCAGAAGGTGTGGACAATCCATGAAGTTAAAAAGTAAAAAGCCATAATTTTACTGTATTCGTGCACATCACATCGCCTGCATTTTTCCCAGGTGCTGTCTGTGGGGAATCTTTACAACCCAGATGTCAGGTACTCCTTCAACATCCCCATAGAGGACAAACCTCAGCAGTTCTTCTGGGATGCCTATGGGCCCTGGCAGGAGTGCAGTCGCCTGTGCCAAGGTGAGTGGGAGGCACAAGGGGTTGGCACACTGAGGTGACTGGAGTGGTCAGTGATAAATGGCGTGGTGAGAGTAAAGATGAGATGGTATGGAGAGAGGAGTCGTGTAAACCACTGAGCCAGAGGCTCAGGAGAGATTGTCTGACTAAACTTGACAGGTTCATTCAATTTATATAGATTTGGAACATTTGATTGAAGGTAGACCTCATTGTATGCTGCGGCAGGTAACCTTCTCTGGCATGACTCTGGACATGTCTGAGTATGTGGGCATGCAGAGGCGGATTGCAGGTAAACTCGAAAACCTGTTATGTGTTATGACTCCAACAGTTTTTCTTAGAATTTCTTTCTTCTCCGTTTGACACTGCGGTGCTTCCACAACCAACACTAAATTCCAAAGACAAACCAATGGGTTCACACAGCAGGATAAACAGCTAACCAGTAATACCTCTCAGCAAATGTAGATTTTTCTGATTTATAGAGCTTGTCTGGCAGTATGAGGCCCGCTAAGCTCTCATAACACTGAGCTGCAAAACTTTGTAACATGAGGTACTTGTAGAGAATTTTTTTTTCCTGGAACCAGATGCAGTTTAAATCTCTCTCCCCCACTGTATAGTTGTTGCACTGTGATGCATTGCAGGGATGTCAACACGAGAGCCAAGGTGAAGCGCGCACACATATTGCAGCTGGTGTCCACTGTAGTCTAAAATGATCCATATTGTATCTGAGCAAGCTGTTGTGTTGACTCAGACAGCTACTTGGAGGATCGTGCAGTCAGGGGAGGGTAGTGGAGTTTCATTTCAGGATGAAGTTATGAAATTATAGATTGCAAATGCTGTCATGTAGTTGTAGTCATGCATACTTCATGTCGTTTCTGTTAAGGAACAACAGACAATGAGGGAAAGATACATTGTCTTTACTTAAAAACGTAAATATGCAACAAATCTTTTTATTTTTCATATCCATGCACATCAGAGTTAGACTTTCCGATTGTCCTTCACTAGATGGACAGGGACGAAAAAAATCTGTCATAATCAATCACTGTCCTTCATTGTAATTTTATTTTTTTAAATGATAAGATGTAATACTTTTCATTCGATCGTTTTTATTTAAAAGAAATAAACATACCAACATATAGATTAAACATTTAAGCCATGAAATGAAGACAAAGGTTGAACAGCTGACGGCAACCATGCGCTCACTCTTCACGTAGACACACATTGGGCCCTGTGTTAAATGAGGCACTTCTCTATTTTTCTCTGACTTTTATAGCTGTATGACCTTAATAAAGCACCACACTAAGCAGACGAATGATTTTTCCCACACAGTAACAGCAGAGGCCACCAAAAACATTGTGCTATCGTGTATAATTAAGCAAAGGAACAATGCAATGTTACAAAATTAGACCATTACATTTAAATAATGAACGCACCACTTAAAAAAATTACCTGAACTTAACTGAACTAACCCGCTGTGGCTGAGCCTGAACTCAGACCTTCCGTCTGTTTCGCGTGGATTTAAACTGGCCGCTTGCTTTTGCATAATCAAATGCATCGGGCGCTGCAGAAGGGATTGTCATCAGGTTTTGTGTTTTTCTCTCGGACAGACGACTGCTCATCACCGTTTTAATTTTGTTCTGGAAGCTGAAGCTGCGCTCTGCTGCTACACTGGACACTGGGATTTCTATTCAGTAGCTATTTAATTTGACACACCTGCCACCAACTGGACAGGGGTGTGAATTACAATCTGCCCGACAATTGGCTCTCAAAATTTTCTGCCATTGTTAATTTAAAAAAATGTCAGTGACGGAAAATATTTGGTCTATGCGACCTGTGATGCACATAATGATGGCGCAGGGCTGGGCAATGTAATGATATTGTATCGTATTGTGATGTAAGACGAGATATCGTGACAGATTTTGGATTTTGTTACATTGTGATATGGTGTAAGTGCAAGCGATGCGATTTTCTGAACTTACCGGACTGTCCTTTTTGTTCTTTCGTTGACCTTTTATCCACATTACTGATGATTATTTATCAAAAAATGTCACTGGGTTAATATTTTGTGAAGTCACCAATAGTCATCCTTACAATACTGTCTCAGCATTGAGATATTTGGTCAAAAATGCTGTGACATTTACTCATATTATCACCTTAGCCGCTCCCACCCCTTAGAATGCACAACAAGTTGTCAGTCACAACCTACGTGATTAATAATTATCGATATCGACAGATAGGAAACTTCACTATCGTGATAGGTTTTTCAGCTGTATCGCCCAGGCCTGCGATGGCAGCAACAAAAGACACACGTGCATCATTGCATCTTCTGTTGGTGTATGGTGATTCAGACTTTTACAAGGCTTTCACTTTTTAAATTTACCTGCTGTCCAATCTTCTGTTATTGTAGGAGAGCGCAAGCGGAAGATTCTCTGTAGCAGAGAGTCAGACAGGGTGGTGGTGTCAGACCAGAGGTGTCACGGAACAGCCAGACCAGCTGTCATTACTGAGCCCTGCAACACTGAATGTGAACTCAGGTTTGTATTAGCAGTGTAACAAATCTTTTTTTACCTATATGAACCCATCAAGTCATCTGTTTTCCTTTTGTAATGCTGACAAGGATTTGACTTTGTTGCAGGTGGCATGTGGCACGTAAGAGCGAGTGCACTGCCCAGTGCGGCCTTGGATATCGAACCCTGGAAATATACTGTGCCAAAATTAGCCGTACAGATGGCAAGCCCCAGAAGGTTGATGACCGCTACTGTAGCGGTCAGCACAAACCAGATGATAAGGAAGGATGCCATGGAGACTGTAACCCAGGTGGTTGGGAGTACTCGTCCTGGTCAGAGGTAAGATTGTTGTAGGAAGCGTGTAGTCTCTGTGTCAGCATAATCCAGATGTTTGTCGACCTTTACTGCAGCTTGTTGATATATATATGTGTGTGTGTGTGTGTGTGTGTTTACACTTGCTGATGTTCAAACGCTTGTACTGCAGTGCTCTAAGACCTGTGGTGGGGGCACCCGCCGTAGAGGGGCAGTGTGTCGAAAGGCAGCCGAGGCTGGCGGCGATGAGAGCAAATGCAGTCAAAGGGACAAGGTGACCGTCCAACCCTGTAATGAATTCCTCTGTCCACAATGGAAGACTGGCGAATGGTCTGAGGTCAGTATACTTTTAATTGTATCATCTTTACCTTTAGAGGAAGTCCAGGACAGTATTTACTGGTCACATATGATGTTCCCTATAAAGACAGTTGAGAGAGGAGTTGTAGCATATACACTTGACAATTTCCTTAAAGTGCTTCATCATATACATAGAGAACATTAAGAGAAATGACGACTTTGTCATTTAAGAGCTTCTGGTAAGACAAACTGTTGTTTAAGGCTCAAGCACAGACATTTGTCTGTGAGGAAACTTTGTAAGTGGGTTTAGTCAATATAGAGAGAAACAGTCTGTAATATAAATACTGTTGTTTTAAGCCAGTAGTGATCTGGGTCAAATGTAAAATCCCACTGTGGATTGTGCATGTCTCAGCTTTGGGAGAGTTACTCCCCTCCTTCCACTGTAGTGAGTGTTGGGAAACCGGTGATTGCAGGGTAAGATCGTACTTAACTGCTGTACAGTTTCCACATTGCCGAGCGAGTTGCTTGCAAAGCTTTGGGATGCATTCCAGGAATATTTCAGATCTCCCATGTGGCGCTGCTAAATAGAAACACCTACTCTACACTGTGTGCATATGCACTGTACTCACACATAAATAAACACTCTCTCCCTGTCTTTATGTCCCTTCCCTCCGCCATTTGTTTTATAATCTTTCCACAACATCGATTGATGTCTCTCTGTCGTGCACTTGAATTCCAGCAGACTAAATGGCTGGGAACAACCAGTGCTCATATAATGAGCACTGCATACAAGTGTATGTCTAAATCCTGAAATATTTTCCCTTCAGTGCCTTGTGACATGCGGGAAAGGCTATAAGCACCGGCAGACGTGGTGTCAGTTTGGAGAAGACCGCTTAGAAGACAGCTATTGTGGCTCATCTAAACCTGAGTCAGTGCAGACGTGCCAGCAGCAGGAGTGTGCATCATGGCAGGTTGGACCGTGGGGACAGGTGAGTGTTAATAGTTTACACTAGAATTTCCTCTACTTTGTTTAACCGTAGCAAAAAATTGGAATAATATTTTGTATGGATGCACAATATTATCGCCATGATATCGGTATCAGCAGATAGTAGCTCGAAAAGTTAATTAAAAGTATCATATCAAAATTTGTGCCAATATGTAAGGCTGATATATCGGCTATACATATCGTCCGTCCTGCAAATCCGTTGTTTAATTAGGAAAATTAATTTTAATTTAGAAGTATTAAAATAGGGCACATTTTTATCTTACGCACTACAGAGTTTATGTCTGTCACCAGGCTGAAGGTAGTTTTTACTGTTAAAAAAGCACTTTGCATATTATGTACATGTAAGCCATAGAACTTACTTTCAGTTTTTTATTACTTTATTATTAATAAAGTTTTCTCGTTTGCAAGTTAGTGTAACAGTGTGCGGGAGTTTTTCTGTTCAGTTTTTTACTACTGAAATGTTTACACGTTTATCATTTATGGTAGAATCAAATGTGTTTTGTCTTGTTTTATTCAAAACAAAAAAACTGTCACAACAAGAGTTACAGGTAAATCCTAGAACAGGAGAGACTTTTGTTTTCTACAATGAAAAAAAGAAGTGTGTATATTGGTGATATATTGGTATCAACCAAAACGGGTTTGGAAATATCAGCATATCAGATATCGGCAAAAATCTAACATTGTGTATCCCAAATATTTTGATCATATGTGGGGAAAAGAGGGTAAATGCTGATTCAGCGGTACAAATAAAGGACTGGTGACAAATCCAGTGACATGCCCTCCTTAATGTGGGCTGGTAAATAACCAAGTTACATCCAGAAACAGCTGTTTCACTTGTTCTGGATGTTTGCTGATGTTTTTAGCAGATATTGGCCTTGGCGTTTGGTGGGTTACCCGCCCATCACCACATGACTGGCACACACTACAGGTTACCTGCACTTTCACCATGCTATGAAATAAGGTCATTTCCATCATTTTCGGAGCATAATCGCGTTGTGTCACTTCGCCCAGACAACTAGTTCCTCTGTGTGTGGCCCACAATGACAGTAGTGTGGTGAATATGCACAGTCCCAACATGTAATTGGAGTATGTTAGAGATTTTGGGATGTTTTTAAAGGCTTTAGATAGCTGTAAAGGCATGTTCATATTAATTCCATTAAATGGGCAAACCTGCTTGTGCGGGCAGGTGTCTAGTGTCCTACTAAACACACAGAGATCTTTTTGTTGTACATGTAGATTTTGGATGAATCAGCCACATTACCAAAAAATTGCAGTTTTCCTTTAGAACTGTTTCTAAGAACGGACAGAATGCTTGGACGAGTGATTTAAAGCAACACTGTGTAACTTTGACCGCGACGCGTCTTCCAAAAATGAAACTAAATAACAGGCATTAATGCGTCGCATAAACAAGCAATTTTAGTCAAATCAGGTCATATTTTTTGGAAAAAAATTGTCCTCTGGTTTTCCCTCTGATGTCCTATGACTGCTCTGCCTCTACTCTGTGATTCACGGAGGTTCCTGAAAGCAACATGTAGGCTGCCTGCAGACTGAAGCTGCAGCTGCAGCAGCATGTAGTTGTTGGGGACAGCTTCACCAAATAAAAGGCTGCAGACAGACACATCAGTCGTAAGACATCAGAGGACATTTTCTGATGACCAAGTTTCACTTGCTGTTTTGTGTGACAAACTAACGTGCATTGATTAGTTTCGGGTTACGTACGTAGTGTTACGTATCTTTGCTTTAAAATGCTGTAATTGTGGAATTTATCTAGAAGAGGGAGGTCCATTAGTCAGCAACTAATGAGTGAAATGCCCGCTGCCTGATAGATAGGATATCGGAATTTTTTTGCTCCCTAATGTTGGTGTCGGCATCCACCCCAGAAATCCCATATTTGTCATGCTCTAATAAACACATCAAGAATTCTTTTTTAAGATTTGCCTGTAGGCCACATAAGGTCAAATAATCTGAATACACCACTGTATGGCACATCTGTGCTTGATACGAGTCTTCATATCATAAAATTAAATGGTGTTTTTTTTTAATAAGGCATTCAAGAGGTCAATTCAGAGCCACAACTTTTAAATTTAATAATATAGATGAGATGATGGAAAGCAGCACAGTGTTTGACATTTACAATTACTGTTGCTTCTCTAATGAATCCTAGCCACATGTAAACCAAGAGGAGGACACAGAGAAGCTAAGCTCATCATTTAGCACCGTCCCCTTTTCTCTCGCCTGTTTAGATACAGAGCACATCCTGCTAAAATAAATACACAACAGCGATGGATGAACTGGGTCGCCGTGTTCTTCTATGAAAGCATTGTGTAGGGTTATGTATACAGTGTATAGTGTCCGTGTGTGTCTGTGTGTGCAGGCTTAGTCTCACTTGTGTGTGTAGACAGACAACTGAAAAAATGTGAGATATTTTTGTGCCCCCCGTCAGAGGATGTGCACACGTTAAGGTATATTTGAAGTCGTTTAATGAAGCGTGGTCAAATGGTAGCTGAAGTTGCCGCCACACAAGTTTGACCCTGTTTCATTGGAGGCAGTGAGGCAGAAGAGAACGTGAGGCTACAATGGAAAAAAGACAAGTGCAATGTATATAAGCAAAGGCTCGTCTTGTATTTGATGTTTTGAGACTTATCTGCTCAGAGCTGAGATCACAGGATGTTTGTCAGGGAAGTGGTAAAAGAAGCCTCTTATTGCAAAAGCTGGTTTACAGTTGTTTGATTTGTTTGTGTGGGGGCTGCTTTGTTGGCTCAGTTGAACTGGCTGCCTTCTTTGCCTCTTTCTCAGTTTTCTCTTTGGCTCACTGTAATGTTCCCTCACCACTTCTTTTTTTTCCCTCTGTGAACCCAGTGCACTACCTCTTGTGGGCCAGGCTACCAGATGCGAGCAGTGAAGTGTGTTGTTGGTTCTTATGGTGCTGTCATGGATGACACTGAATGTAATGCCGCCACTCGACCCACTGACACCCAGGTAAGGGCATCATCCTCCCGTCTTTCCCGCCTCTCTTCTGCCTCCATCTAACGTTTTCGTTTTACTTCTCTCAATTCTTTCTACCTTCTTTTGACTGTGAGAGCAACAGTTGCCCTGTGGTTAGGTTTTAAACACACAGACACACACATTTCATTTCCACCTGGTCTCAATAAAGTTATGTTGCCCTATCTGGCCTGGCCTAGAGGGGAGGTTTTACAGGCCTCACTAGCCCCACTTACAGACACACCAGTCTCAGAGGGAACCAAAAAAAAGTTAAATGTTGCAGAATTTTATTCTTTAGAATACTTATTTTTTTCTCAGAGAATCTGACAGTAGTCATGTTTGCCTCATGTATTTAATCATCTTGCCTATGCCTTTGTCTCAAAAGATCACTTAAGGGCCAATCACACCAAGAAGCATCGCTAGAAAAGCGTCACCAGCAAAATCATTGTTTTCCTATGGTACAGTGTACCTGTCAGGCACTCCTCTGTTGTTGCTGCACAACACAGTTTTCTGGCGGTTTTTGGGTGCGCATAAAAATTGAAATAATTTCAGCTCTTCAGCTCAAGGTGCAGAGTCGCACCGCTCATCAGTGTCACTTCTGATCGAAGCAGCCAATTAAATGGAATAGGAGGAGGGCTTTACTACTCACCTCGTTCTTCTTGATTTGTTGCTGGGGAAACAGTAGCGGAAACAATAGGATACTGGCGAACACGTACGAGAAGTTAATACTGGCTGTTTTGTCATACAGATGCGCTTCAAGGTGTGTTTTTAGAGCGGCCGTCGCTCAGTGCGATGCTTCTTGGTGTGATCCTTGAGTTGTGAAAACTGTTCTTGGACACTTAGCTACAGACCTTAATACATTGTTATTTGCAGAAATATCACAAGTTTCTTTTAATGGATGTTATTCAAATGAATTGTTACTCATATTTTAAGCAGGGGGGTAAAAAAGTGATTCTAAAGTTTGGCATATTTTGCTCATATTTCTTCTACTCACTGGTAAAGCAGACCGATTTCATTCACCCGGGTTTACATATGATACTGTGGCTGTTCTCTAAATCTCTGTGCATCTGTTTGCTAAGTGTGCCACACACACACACACACACACACACACACACACACACACACAAGAGAGACACAGAAACACCAAAGAAATCTATTTTGAGCTGAATAAGAGTTTTGTTTGGTCAGCGTGGGGCGTAAACCCATTTCAGAGGGCTGAGCATGCAGACTCAGGATGAGGCCCCCCTTTAGTCGCAGTGGCTCTTAATTCCGTTGCCTGGGCCGGCAGAGCCAGTGACCCTGAAGCAGTCGCCCCAGCTCGTTGTGATTCTAACCAGCCAGCCATGAAGTGGGCCACCAGGCCGCCAGTCCCACCACCACCAGCCACCAAGTAGGGCTTAGAAAAAGAGGGACAGATAGATGGATGGCGGTCTAAGTACAAGGAGGAGAGAGGCGGAGCCAAGAGATGCCTTGCTCGAAATTTCCGCACATAGATTGGGTAACAGCTGTGCAGTTTTGACTGCTGCTTGGACCTGTTATATTATTTGTAAGTGACATAAATGATCAAAGAATTTGCCATATTTTATCAGTTTATACCTGTAAAAAGAAAGTCTGTCAGGAAGTGTGCATAGAGCTAGTGTGTGGAATGTGGAGCCTGCTCAGAGCCTGTGCAACCTGATTAAGGCTCTCATTCCTAGAGACTGGGGGTCAGAGGGCACCAGAGGGCATGTGGGGAAAAAGTGGAAAGGGCAGAAGGTGAGGGACAAGGGGATGGATTAGGGGTGGAGTTTACAACCACGCCAGCATGGGTATTGGAGCCCTGAATACCACTCCACTATGACCTGTTATGACAGGGATCAGGGCTTTATGCTGAGTGGCTTACTGCCACAATCCATAGTTTGAACTGACGGGGGGGACCCTGTTAATGTTGTTTTGCTAAGGTGGGGCGAAAGGGTTGATGGGAAACACCACTACTCTCAAACACAGAGCTGGAGAAATATAGTTTAAGTTGTTAATGACTGTCCCATGTCAGAGGAGCTATCTCTGATATCCATGGTATTTTGTGGTCAGGGACAGATGTTGTTACAGTATATTCATTTTGTTAATCACTGCATGAATGGGTGTATGTGTCCTCCCTTCTACAGGACTGTGAACTGGCCCAGTGTCCCAGCAGCCATCCTGTTCCCCCAGGGACCAAAGTCCCCTCCAACCTGGGCCACAAAACCCAGTGGCGGTTTGGTTCCTGGACTCAGGTTGGTTGTTCTGTCACATCTTTAGTACATGTGTCTTTTTGTTGATTTCCAGCTTCTTAACCTTTCTCCTCTGGATAACAGTGCAGCGCCAGCTGTGGCAAAGGGACACGGATGCGCTACGTGAGTTGCCGAGACAACCAGGGAGGTGTGGCAGACGAGTCAGCGTGCGCCCACCTACCGAAACCCCCTGCCAGAGAAGTGTGCTCAGTAGTTGCCTGTGGACAGTGGAAAGTGCTGGAATGGACAGTGGTAAGAAAAGCACCGTTATTATCACTTACTCAGCTGTATATGACACAGTTGTCAGACATGATCTCTGAGCTGCAACATCATGCACCCAGATTTACATGAACTCTCCCAGTGTTGTAGAGGACAATTCCTAATAAGTTTTCCTGCTTCCCCATCAGATCTCCATCTCATTATACGGACAGACACTGTTGACTAACCTAAATTTCTTGTCCTTAGTATTGGTTTCCAGATGTTTTTCTTCCTGCAAGATTTAATTATTTCAGTGTACTCTGCATGATTTTTCACCTACAGACAATTAGTGTCTGCACACGCTATGTAGATGTTTGTGTGAGCAAAGATGTGGAAACAGGGTGGCAGCTGGAAGGCAAGCATGCATCAAGGCCTGGAGGAGGGCTGGAATGAGGCTAGAGAATAAGTGTGTGTGTGTGTGTATGTGTGTGTGAGAGAGAGAGAGAGAGAGAGAGGGCAAGAGACAGAAAGGAAGAGAGAGAGAGAGAACTGAAGTTTCTGGAGCTGGAAGACAAGGGGCTGGAGTTAGGGGCTCCAATCTAGTTTACAGATGTTTCTCATCAGAGTCCTGGTGATACAGTACAGCCAGACTGCAGGTCTGGTCACCACACACACACACACACGCACTCACACACACACACACACACACACACACGCGTGCTTACCCATACATGTACCATCAAGCCAAAAACACTCATTCACTCATTGACCCCATAGGAAATAGGTCATTCTAAGGCCAAATAAAGATTTCAGAGCCTTATCCCAGACACACACACACACACACACACACACACACACACACACACACACACATGATTTACTAACATAAAGAAAAATAGCTAATTTCATCTTGCGGAAACAGAGCATTGCAATGACAGTTTTGTTATTGTCTCAAGGTCTGTGCAGCCAACAACTTCATTTAGAATCATGTCACTAAATAACTTTATATAGATATTGTATGTAAAACCTTCTATCTAAAATCACATGAAATCCATAACATTGTGACAGAGCAGTGTAAACCTCTGGACAGTGTACTCCCAGGCCAGGCTTTAGGGAAGACAGCTGTTGTGTAAGTATAATAGATCAACTTCTGCAAGACACAAAGTGGACTCCGCTATGGAGGAGCTGAGTGAGAGGCCATTAGTGCTTGGCAGAGGATCTGCCTTGTGTTATTTTCCGTGAGAGAAAGATTAGTACTGGTGTCCTTAAAGGATATACTGCATGGTCAGCCATCGGCAGAGCCATGTCATGCTACGTTTAACCGTAAAGAGAGCTGTGATAGCATCGTCAACACCGAGCCAAGCTTGCTTCAGTTGGGGTCGGACCATGGCAAGGATGAGCATGGTCATTTTTTTTGGTTGTGAAATTTCTTGAAAATATTTTTTAAGGTCCAGCTGAGGAGTGGAGAGTTTTTGCTTTAGTGCCGTCTGTATGTAGTTGAGACTCTTTTGCTGGTTTGCATTAGTCTTGGCCTTCAACAGGCCATGAGGTTAATTTCCATTGGAGTGCAGTCGCCTAATGCAAACAGTTTCATCATGGTCAGAGGACGGTCAGGAATTTGAAAATGTTAGTGTGTTAGAATGAGTTCTCATTACATAAATAATGTTATTAGCACAGTTTGTCCAGGAACTTATCGAATTTTTGGCACTGACCAACCAGGAACTGCTACCGATTAGTACCTCTCCTCAATACCCACCCTTCGTCTTGAAATCTGGGGAGTTGTGCCTGAAAGTGAAGCTCAACATTTCCGAGGAATGATGAAGAAGAAATTAAGGGGAAAAAAAGAAGGATGGAATAAAATAAAAACAAGAACATAACCAAACACAGGTTTCACAGCCCTTGAGCCCACTGGCTCGCCAATATTAATGCAAACCAAATGAAGATTAGTGGGTACTTTATCAGCCACTTATTATTTTCTATGAACCTAATACATTGGCCAGTAGCAATATATTCCTCTTTAGCATGGCAGTGAGATTTCAAAGATATTTAGATACCTACTTAATGCTTGTAAGAGCAAAATTTATGGAAGGAGGTCTGTAATCGTAGTCATCATATAATAACCCCATAGTGGTTACAGTAACTATATTTACCTGCTTATTCCAAATTTTTCAAACCCCTGTAAAAAAGAAGTAAAATAAAATTAAAACAGAGCCACTTCCGACGACCAATGTTGAGTCGTTCATGAAATAGCAGACCTCTAACTATACCATAAGGATCCTTTCTTCAAGTGTATGTCCTAATGTCCTAATGGGTACATCTGTTACATCTACATGCATCTGATAGCGATCCCTTGGTGCTCTTGACTGATCTCTTTATCCGTGTGTGTGTGTTTTGTAGTGCTCAGTAACCTGTGGCCAGGGGAAGACGACGCGGCAGGTACTGTGCGTCAACTTCAGTGACCAAGAAGTGAATGCTAGTGAGTGTGACCCAGACGATCGTCCTACCACAGAGCAGGACTGTGCTATGTCTCAATGCCCGTCCCGCTCCAGTGAGTCCCGACCTTTCCCGTCCTCACCAAATGCTGGCTCCAGGAACAACCTGCCGCGAAGCCAATCCCACCAGTGGCGGACTGGACCCTGGGGCGCGGTGAGCCATCCCACGCAACGCAACATCACATCAGTGGTCAGACCACCATTTCTGTGCCACCTGGTATTTGAAATATTGTGCCTCATTTGGCGCAATCAAACCATCAGCTCAAACACTTACGACACACTGAAAGTAGTTGAGGTGTAGGTCTCTGCAGAGACCCTGTCCTCTGCTTGTACTTTTTCACGAGGCTGTGTTTGAAATGTTTCTGGGAATAAAAATCAGTTGTAACATTTGCAGTAACATTAGCGAGCTGTAGGGGTCCTTGTAGTTGGATTTTGCTACCTTTGGAGACCAAGTTTTCAGTCTCTGTGCTGAGCTACGTTGGCCAGCTTGTGACGGTAGCTTTATATCAACCATACAGACATGAGAGAGGCATAGATCCAAATGAGAGACATATTCCTTTAAGACCCTGTGTCAGCTATGGTTTTATAACTAATATAAATTGGAAAGTTCAGAGGAGGGGAAACGTGAAAAGCCTGAATGCAAGAAAAACAATATCTTTTGATTGATTCACAGCAGATTTAAGCATGTGCTTGAATACTGTGTAGACAGACACTCTCAGTTCAGTTTCGGTTTTCTTCTCTGCATTTCTCCTTCTCATTGAACATTATTTAATTATTCATGTTAATCTAAGTGGCAGATGCGTTGCTGAGGAGCCAGCTTCAGGGCTCTGTTGATTCATGCAGGCTATTTGTCTTTTACTACGATGCATGGTGGGTCAGAATCTCAATCACAACACAACATAACAACTTCTATGTGATTATTTGACAGCTTCTCAGGACCTTTCTGGCTTTCGGTTGTTTTGCGTAGCCACAGTCAATCCACAGTATGCAAAAACACCCTGTGGTTGTTTGTGCAGATTAATTTTAAAAGGGCAACAACCAACTAGGGCAGAGTAATGACTGTGTGACCAATTCTGAAACTTGGTCGCCTCACTCTCTCACTCAGTGACAAATGTGTTTGTTTGACTGCCCGCTTCTGTGGTCCAGCCAAAGACTAGGTTAATAACAATCTGTCATATAAGTAGAATATATAATTTTAACCTTTAAATAATTCTTGGAAGTGATTTAAGTTATTTCTGGTGACACTTCGATCAACTGTCCTAGATGATGTGTATTTTAATACAGCAGCAAATGTTGTCTGTCATCTGACATGAGATTTCTCTGCGTATTGTTCTTTGATTTGTTTGTAAGAGCGGGTGCATGCCCTAAACCTCATATTGCTCGCTGATTCATTGCAGCATGTTCTATATGCATTAAATCTACAATTCTGTGTACAGAAAGGGATTTGCTGAAAAACTTTGTGGAATGAGTAGTTTTACTTTTGCGTGTGTTTTTTTATCATCCGTCAAAACAAAATGTAAACAAACAGTACAGTATATCCTCAAGGAATACATTTACATATCTTTACGCCGAGCATTTATGTGTGAGAACCAGCTATTTGACAGTGTGCACTCTTCCCTCTCTGTAACAACAGTGTTCCAGCACATGTGCGGGAGGTTTCCAGCGGCGTGTAGTAGTGTGCCAGGATGAGAACGGGTACCCTGCCAACAGCTGTGAGGATCGCAGCCGGCCCAGTGAGCAACGATCCTGTGAGTCAGGGCCATGTCCTCAGTGGATCTATGGCAGCTGGGGAGAGGTAAGACAGACACCACTTCACTGCTGTTTACACCATATTACAGCTGACCATGACTATTAAATGTGCTTTACAGATACTGCTCTGGTAAGAGAGACAACTGTAAACTGTGGGATGCTTGTATGTGTTTGAATAATTACTTTGACTAATGCAGTTGCTTAGTATGGTTGCTTGATAATGCATTAAAAATCAGTTAAGACTCAGGCTCATATTTTGCTTCACACAAGACAAAAGGCCTTTTTTTTTCAAACCTTTTCCTCATTCCCATTTGTAAAACGCAACCTCTCCTCCGCTGTCTCCAGTGCACCAAGCCATGTGGAGGTGGGATAAAGACGAGACTGGTGGTGTGTCAGCGTCCAAACGGCGAGCGCTTTAATGATCTGAGCTGCGAGATCCATGACAAGCCACCCGATCGCGAGCAGTGCAATACCCAGCCATGCCCATCTAGCCCCCACTGGAACACAGACCCATGGAGCTCGGTACGCTCATAAAAAATACTCTATACCTTGTTTTTCAACCTCACATTTTTTTCAAATACCTATAGTTTTACTCTCTCACAAACAGTCATAGGGGGCAGGATGACTACGGTGCTTTTGCACTGGAGAAAGTACACTCCCGCTTCTCTACTTTTGCTTTTAACCTCCTCCACTTCCTGCTCACTCTCTGGGGCCTGCGATTGGTCAACGTTTCCTCAAGACATTCGGAAAGTCAATTTTTTTTGTTGCACTTAAATGGCAAAGATGCGCTCACTTGCAATACGCCAAAAAAGTACAACATCGCAAAATACTTCAGTGACAGCTGTGACCATAAGAACACTTTATGTCAGTCCTAGTTACCATAAAACTGTTGTTGAGCCTTGTATTAGTATTTGAAAAATTCAGGATCACTTTGTATCACAATCAAAGTTAGTTTTGTAAAATATTGTTTTTAAAGATAATTTATTAAGATATTTTTTTTCCTTTTTATCTTTTGTATATAGAATTAACTTTAAAAGGTGATTTATTTTGTGTCTTAGCTCTTTGTGTTCGCACATTTAGCCAATCGTTGTTCATATGCAAATGCTGATGAATGTTTTTGTATATCAGGAATATACAGTATGATGCCTTGTTCATTTATTATCCAAAGAATGGCCCGTAATCTCCAAAAAAGTGGTGCTACACAATGTAGTTGTTCTTCTATGAACATTAATAGCACCAACCTACATAGGGCTCTGTACTATACATACATCTTTGTACTATATGCATCTATGAAATGGCTATTGTATTACGAATTCAATTTGTCTCAAGGCACATGTGTTTTTTTTTGTTTGTTTTTTTTTTTTTTTTTAGAAAAGTTACTAATCTTATTTAGACACTTTATTTTACAGTATATGTATTTATCTTCTGCTTTGAAACCAACAGCGGTGTTGCCCCAAAATGACATTGACACTGAAGCATGAATATGTTGACTTAAAGTTTCTAAAACGTCCAGTATCAGTAGTAAACACCAGCAAACAGCAGCTGTACTAGCACTGTAAAATAAAGTGTCTCACCGAGTTTGTGGTAATTAAAACTAATAGCCATTGTATTCCAGTGTGGCAGAGGGTTTTGACCCAGATTTCCTTAGTGTGGCCAAAACAATAGGTTTAAATCTCTCTCCTCCAAAAGTGCTTTGAGACAAGTGTATTTATATTGTGTTAGTTAATGTCTTTTTGTACAGTAAGTGCTTGGAGTTACTTAATATGCTATGCTCAACAATACCTCACTTGGAACAAAACACAACTCAACTAGCCATTAAACTATGATAACCTACACTACAGCGGTGCTTTGGCCAAACAAGGGAGATATAAAATAAAAAATGTCAAAAATTAACCATCATATTTTGGTCAGTTAGGTGTTTATTGTGGCACATTGCTTTTTTGGTGCTGCCTTTGCTGTACTTTGTATTTTATTTGCATGAGCAGTTCGTGGATTGATCAGATTGATCAGCCAAATGCAAAGTGTATCACAGATTTGATGAAATGATGTTGAACTGTCTTTGAATGTACATCAAGCAACTTGTTCAACCTTTAAGAAAATAGGCTGTTACAATGTCGTACTCTGAACACGTGATACCTGTGACCACAGGGGAAGTTAATAGCGTTTTGTATCCAGAGCTCTTACTCTGAGCCAACCTAATGTGTCTACCTCAGTCTCTGTTTTGATTGCCCCCCTGCCGTATCTTTCTCTCCCGTGCACTGGAGGGGTTTTGGCTGGCTACGATTAAGCATGAGTTGTTGAGGCTACCCATTGCAGTCTATGGCCCTAAACACAGATCCAGGGTGTGTGTCATGCCCCACATTGTAATGCTTACCATCCTGCTGTGGAGAGTGAAAACTGATCCAGAATCTGTGGAAAGGGGCAGCTTTTGCCTGCAGCCCACCCAGTTGACTCCTTCTGGTCATAAATGTCTGTACTGACATCACACCTTATTTTAAGGGCCTGTTAACACAGCAGTGAGTACATTTTTTACCACACATCATTTGCTAATGAGAGCTATTGCTCTCAATGACTACCACATGTGAGATTGTACGGTAGCTTAAAATTAAATATAGCTTAAAACAATGGAAGTAGACACAGTGGCAGATCCTATTCTTCCTCTTTAGTTTCATTTTTCAGTCTTAGCAGCTTGACTCCTTGTGGTCAGCGTCTTGGTTCAAACAGCAGTAGGGGCCTACAGCTCAAACACCATATCAACAGGCTCTTAAAATAAGTATATTGTATGTCTCTTATTCACAAATGGCAGTATTCTGTAGTCTGTGTTTCAAGAAGATTCTGTACATTTATGTAATTACTTGTATTTATTGTTACTTCATTATAATGTTATGTCAATATTTAATTTTTTATGGATTTGTTGGATTTCTGTTCATTTCCAGAAAAGGTTACGATTAAAGTGAAGTAGAGGTACTATCAAAGGCTTTCTTCATTCTTATTTGAGCAAAAACATTCTGGTAATGCTATAGGTTAAAGCACGCAACATACAACATACTTCTTTCGATTTACAGTTCATTACAGATGCATGCATGTAGCACGAAACAAGATGTGAAGTTCCAGAGTGACGTAGGTCAGGACATGATGACTTTGAAAGAACTTGAACTTGGATCCAAAACTGAGCAGACTAATGCCAAAAGAACAGAAACATCAATACAAAGCAAAGCTTCCTGCAAAAACAGAAGACTTCCCAAGATTTTACTCTCTTATTCCCTTATTTCACAGCAAGGTGCGAAGTACGGGGGGTCTTGAGGGGAGACCCCTTAATTGAAAGGTCAGACTCCCTCGAAATCCTCAACTGCAAAATTCTAGGGGGTCTCAAGAAAGCTTTAGTTGTAAATGCAGTTGCAGTTGTCAATAAGAATGTCTTTAAATGGAGAATGTAGTCCAAAATGTATTACTTAAATTGCGAAACTTTAATTAAAAAATATGAATACATTGCTGTGATGTTTCCTTGGTTACCCGGTTGTTTCTGGTAATGCCGCCTTTAACTGGATGGCGCAGTTGCAAAATTTCACACACCCTTCCGCCTATCTGCGATGCGGTGGATTTTACTCATGGACAAAACATGTCAAGGAGAAAACAAAGCTTTTTACTAACCAACTCTGGATTTACTTCTAAAAAGCTTAACCAGAACAACCAAAATGTAGGAGAGGAAGCTGCCGCAGCTAACATTCGTGTTGGTCCATCATGCGACTAGTCTACTATTTGTAAGAGTACTACTTAGAGGGAGACCCCACGACAGACCCCATCTTGTGCTATTTCGCACACTTCTTCACATCTTGTGCACATGTATCTACTTGTGTATACATACATATTGTGCTGGTACACCATACAAAAACTATAAGCACTATAAATTGGAAAGAATTACACAGTACATTATGAGCTGAAATCTAAAGTCTCAGCATTTTTGTCACATGCAGTGGGCAGACCGAGGTTACTGCAAATTAAGAAAAGGAAAAACCACTAGCTTACTGGTTGCTGGCAGCTTACAGGCATAAATTTTTCAAAAAAGTCAGAAACCAAAAGAACGTGATCCAAGTGCCGACCTCCAGCAACAATCATCTGCAGTGTAACAATATATCTTGCAATATTGCAGTCCTGCTGCTAAAATGTTTAGCTCAAGATTAAAACGTTTAGCTCAAGATTACCAACTCTAGCTTTATGGTAATTACAGTGCATATGTGGATAAGGAAGTGTCCTATATTATTTAGTGTTTAACTTTTGACTACAGCCAAAAGACTTTAAAAGGGAGGCCTGGCAAATAGCTTATAAAGCAGTCTTCCCCACCAGTCTATTCAACGGGGTGTTTTTCCTGAATGAAAAGGCACAAATCACTGAGCAATATCCTTGTTATTTTATGTGGTCAGGGCCTCTGCTGACCTCTTTGAGCGTCCATGCTTTTTGCGTCTGTGACAGGAATTCAAAGCGTTTTCCATCGAGGTAAATCTTTGTCTTGTGACAATGCCTCAGTACACCTCCCATTTCATTGACCATGTTCATCTACTCTTTATGTTGTGGTCTACCCCGTGGTCTTTTCTAGGACACGTGTTCGCCTATGAGGTTGCGAGCGCCCTTTGCCCCTTTCTGTCAGGCCCCTCTACTCTGCTCTAATGTGGGTTGATGACAGTGTACCAATGTGGGGGCCAGTGACAGTGACTCGAATGAGGGAGCCGTCAGCAAAACAATGCAGTGGTGTATTTGTGGGTCAAGGGTCACGTTTGATCTGGGGAGGGGCCCCTTCCCAGTTCGTCCCATCAGCACAGTCTTCTGGGAAATTGCTGTGATCCCAGGGGGAAAAAAAACAAACCCGAGTTTAACAGGATTCCCTAAAACTATGCCGATATTGGGAAGCAGTGTGTTTCAAGTCAGCATTTCATTTCACGTAATATGACACCATCGAATGCTTTGGCTATCTGAATCTATATAGCAAAAGATGTATGATTTGAATAATGCTTTTATATCTGCAATTACATGCATGAACTGTGTTTAGAGGTTAGTGAAACTGTTAGACAGGGAATGGACACTGTTCAAATTCCATGTGGCGTTATGGTAAATGCAGTGGACTGCATTTTAATGTAGTGCTTTTCTACCTTAATGGACAAGCCGCTTTATAACTTGCTACTGATCTACGCACACACTTGTTCACTAATGGTGCTGTAACTACCATGCCAGGTGCTAATGTGCCTGCTTTGATATATAGATCAAACTGCCACCTACAAATAAAATCTATGCAAATAAAATTGTTTACAAATTGTTTTTATTACCTGATGAAGTGAAAAAATGTTGAGCAGAAGTACGTGTGAGAAGTGATGCTTGTATGAGTGAACTCCTCTGGATAAGTACAGAACCGTATGCATGTGGGCATTTATGTTCTGATTTAAAAACATGGTGTTTCATTGCGATCCATTTGCACTGGCTGTCGTGTTCTCAGGTTTTCTGGGTGCATGTCAGCCTGTTACAACAGCGAGGAAGTCCCCATAAAAAGGTATATAAAACTTTTGAGGAATGACCTGTGGTTTAAACAGAACGATCTTTAAGACTAAAGGACTGTAAATGCTTTATGACTTTAACCTTTACTGGAAAGCCCAGGGTCCCCTGTGATGACAATTACACCCCACAGAGCGTCTAAAAACGTTACCATATATTCTGTTTAGCAGAGGACCTATCTCTATCTCTATCTCTTGAGATCTATCTCTATCTCTTGAGATTTTTTTTTTTTTAGCCTTTTTGTACTCATGGGTCCAAAATGTGAATGTGTAAACAGGTCCTATACACATGCATTCCTGTATGGAGTAATGTCAGAAGGACACAGCTGACAGATAGTCACAGCACCCTGAGGAGTTGGGGGTTTAATGCATTGCTCAAGGGCGCTTCGGTAGAGTCTAGTGAGGCAGATACCAGTCTGCACTTCATACAGTAGTCCGTGTTGGACTACAGTTGCCCACCCTCTGGCTCCAAAACCAAGTCTTAATAGTTTGAAGTTGTCTCACATCTTGTTCCACACGCCAGGCAGTAACTTTAAATATGTGTTGTTTGCTCATGGTGGTATTTAATGTCATAGTCTTCATCCTGGGAAGTGCTATCCCAAGACACGTAGAAACAGTCATTTTTATTCAAATGTACACAAAACAATATCTGGGCAAGAATCACACGAACTTGACATGATTTATTTTCTTTATTTCTTGGCAAAAAATATAACTGAATCATCTTTTTAAAAAAAAATGTAATTGATTGAATAGACAAACCAGTGACATCACTAACTGTGCATCAGTTTGAACAAGTGTTGCACATTACAGATCTAACTGAGATGTGAGGGCTGCCTGAATTTAAAAAGGGGAATAAGCATTTTATTAGCCCCTCCTTTCATGAGCCCACCTACCCTTCCTCCCCCCTGAATGAGGCGAGAGGTCACGGCATGTTCCTGTCTAGCACAGTCCCTTGCTGGTCAGGACAGCAGCACACGCTGGGCCGCGCACTCGTTCAACTCCGAGCCTGTCGCTTCTCATCCATCCCCGCATGCAACGCCCCCTTTTGATTGTCTTAGCACAGTCCAGCCCTTCTCCACTCCCTCCTGTGTGTGTGTGTGTGTGTGTGTCTGCCTGTCAAACTTAGTTAGACTTCCAGTAACTCCATGAACCCGGAGGTAAATGAACTGCTGCCGGGTTGATCAGCCACGCTTTGCTATTGGACTAGCCGCCCACGTGAGACTGTGTGTCACATAACTCGACAGAAAAAAACACCCAAAGTCATTGACATTTTTCCTGATTAGTAAACACTTCACTTGCCTATAATGGCAAATTTGTTGTCGTCTTTTTTTTTACCCTTGCAGATTCAAATTTAATCCAGACATTCATATAATTACGTGTACTTTGAGTCCATATTAATATTGTTTGCCCTGAATAATGCTTTAAAAAAATCACTTCAGAATCTATTCCATTTAATGGGTACAAATTTCAACACATAGCATACCTTTTGATTTCAATTTCAACATCTTCTTTGTTTTGGTATCCTGCAGTGCTCTGCTGACTGTGGAAGAGGGTTCAAGTCCCGCAAAGTGGGCTGCGTGACCGGGTCTGGCCGCCCCATCCCTGACGGAAACTGCCGAGCTCTGTCTCCCAAACCCAGCAAGCAGAGGCGCTGCCGAGGCGGACGATGTCCCAAGTGGAAGACTAGCAACTGGGGAGAGGTAGGACTCTCTGAACCTGCAATAAAACACTCCTCTACGACTCTTTTTCTCACGCTGCCAGACACGTTTTTTCACTCTTTACTTTAATGCATACCAGCTTGCTTGCAAGTATGTGGATATTTGTGAAACATCTGTAGCTAAGCCTGAGCGTATAAATGCACCATGCCAGGACACAAACTGAGGCAGGGTGCTTTTACACATCACACGGTCGCTGCTGGGTTAAAGCAAGGCCTAAGGCAGCTGCTAGCAGAGGTTTTAAGACAGTATATGCAGGGGATAGTATGACAGCAGGAGGGATGTGAACCTCCTCTTTCTGATCGGAACTTAACTGATGCTGAGTCCAGCCGGCGTAAATCTACGCCTCTCACTATTTTCTCTTCCTATGACCTTCACTTTTCTCCCCTCTGTCCTTTTTATCGTCCTTGTCACTGCTGATCACTTTTTTTTTCCTTTAAGCCCCTTCTCACTTATTTCCCCGGCCTCACCAATGGGAACCACATGTTGGTCTTTCTTTGAATGCCTGGTAAAGAAGCAGTCCACTGACATCACACCCGCACGGTGTGCACCTGGTCTGCTGAAGAGTCCGTCTGGTGCTTATTCGCTTTCACTTTCCCTCCCCTTACCCTGGATGTCAGTCTCTGTCTCTTTTCTCATGTCCTCTTTCTCAGAATTTACCACATGGGCCAAGAGCCCAAGCACAGAGATCCACATGTGCACACCATTCGTCAGGGAGGATGTGCGTCTGCTCCGCACAGATGTGGAGCAGGACACATGCTTGGAGAAAATGATGCACCACACAAAGGTCTTAGTAAAGCACAGCATGATAACCCAACGTGCAGCAGGCTGCCGTGTGCTTCAACGGCAAAACAAGCCTGGCAGATTAATACACAGTGAAATATAAAGTTGTGTCACATGTGAATGCACATTAAGAATGTCTGTAACGGGCTCGATCACGAGCTGCTGAACCTCTGGAACCCATCCAGTTTTCTGATGTCAGCTCAGCTCGATCATCTGGAGATGTTTATCGCTTCCTGCTCCCTTAACCTGCAAACATATGAGCAGTTACGACGGTGGTCTCAGTGTCTCTCATAAACACTAACACGGAGACTCAAACGTTGTAGTCTTTTGTCAAAATGTGCCCTGAAAAAAACCCTCAGAGCTGGATCAGTGCATATGTTCAGAATCGTCAACATCTGTCTGATACAACAAAACCCCCGAGATAGTTGTGATTAAACATCGACATCAAAAGTCTTAGTACAAAGTCTTTAACTTCAAATTTAAAATGTGCCCAATGCTCGTACGTAATTGTTTCAGTAATCTCAACAGAATTCACACGGAACAAAACTGACTCTTTATGTTTTTTGTAGACAGCAGATAAGACAAACTTTCATTCAAAACAAACATTGCTGCTGTAGCATAGACAGTTTCCAGAAATCACCCCCTCTCTAGGCTCCAACTTTACTTTCTTCACATTTCTGTAGAAAAAAAAAACAAGTATTAATCAATATTAATTTAAACCATTCATTAAATATATAGGCTAGTTGTAGTTATTTGAACATAATGTGTTTATTAAAGAGCACTCAACAATATGCCAAACCTTCTATGTAAGGCATTAATAAAATTCAAATAACAGTTTGAAGAATCTCTCGGGCTAGTAATGAAAATCAAATTAAAGTCTATCTCTACACATCCATACACATTCATATTCGCCACATTTAGATGGAATGTTGGCATAATTACTTACTTAATACATACAAAGAAATACAACAGGTAAATTATGCTGTTTTAGTCAAATACATTCTCTTAAATTACAAAATAAAATACCTCAGCTGGCAAAGCTGAAATAACTCGAGGGTAATTCGTATCTTGACACCAACGATATTACAGGAACAATGGGTGATTATTTAATGATATGAAGTGACAGACGAAGCTTAAATGGGATAATAAATTTGGAATAAACGCTCTCAAAGCTCCTACCTGTCCCGTTTTTCAGTGCTCAGCATCGTGTGGCGACGGCGTCCAGCAGCGGGAGGTGTTCTGCCAGGTCGGAGACAGCCGGAGCCCGCTGGAGAGCGACTGTTCCCAGCGCTCCAGACCGGCGTCCAGCCAGAGCTGCCGGGTGGCTGACTGCCCCTCTCAGTACCGGTGGAGAGAGGGAGACTGGCAGGCGGTAAGCTGCGAGAGCTCTGAATGCTTTTAGAGAGAAGCGCTGTGAGCTGCGTGCTGCAACAAAAAGTTTTACCCCTCTGTCTGTCCCTCCGTCCGTCTGTCTGTCTGTGGTGGGGCGAGGGGGAATTTGCTCTGTCATGTCTACTGAAGTGTGAGTCGCTGCCTCTGTCGGAGGAGGCCAGAGGGGAGGAGAGGAGCTGCTGAGCAGCCCTGATGAAAATCAGATGATCAGCTTTTTTCATGAAAGCCGCAGCCTCGTTGTAAAATGGAAAAGTACGGCCTTGATGCTGATTGGCTAATTCGCCTTCCAGAAGCAATTGAAAAGTGAGGTAAATGTAAGTAAAGTAGGCTAATCAGACTTGGGAGGTTACTTTGGAAATGTAATGGGTTACAGATTAGCCTACTAGTTACTGTATTTAAAATGTAATTAGTAATGTAACTATTTATACTACTTTATCAAAGTAATTTAACTTATTATATTTAATTACTTTAATTTCTTTTCTAACTTTTCAACGAATATTTTTAATTGTTAACCATTTTCAAATGTGTAAGCTGGGCAGTGTCAGATGTTTGGTGCTGCAAATTCAAACGAGAGAACGAATTAAAATCATACTTTACTAAACACTCTTGACTGGAAATGGCAAAAGAGGACATTGTGCTCATCAAAAACATGCAAAGCAACAAAATGAATATTGTTCAACATGTAGCCTAAGCTTTTTAGAGAAATTATTTATATGTAACCCCCTTTGTAATCACTAACGTTTCCATAAGTAACTGTAATTTAATTACACATTTTCTTCTAAGTAACTGTAACCGATTACAGTTGCATTTATTTTGTAATTAAATTATGTAATTCAATTACATGTAACTAGTTACTCCTCAACACTGAGGCTGTCCACCTGTATTGTACCTGTAACTTAATTATCCAACTTAAACATTAAGGCGTCTGCATGTTGGTACTGAGGAGGTGGATTCAATTCCCAATGAAAATCAGTTGACCCGGTCAGCTTCTTGTCGAATTATGTAGCTATTCCTGCAGACACACTCGATTGTCTGCTAAAAATTGGGTCAGTTATGTTATCATGAGAGAGATTTGTCTATTTAAAAATTTTAAGGGGTTTTAAGTGAGCAGAAATTACCTTAAAACTGTGATGTCACATTCAGCTGTGCACCAATCAGGGTAGCAACATTTCAATCAAACTTCTGTGACACTTTTTTGTCTGTAAATAAAATGCGATCAAACCAAACTCAAACAGCCCTGATTAAGCAGATAATCTGAGTGTTTGCTTCTACATTATTAATAGTAACACCTGAGAATGTTCAATTTTATATTAAGACTGAGTTAAAGTTAATTAAAAAAAAAAAAAAAAAGAAAAAAGTGTATGAAAGCTGTCTATTATGTGCTCTGAGAAAGACACCGTAGCCTACTAAGACAGCAGTCATTGAGTGTGTAGAATTTGCATTCCTGCTGAGTAACATTCAGCATTCCTCTATAGGCTAGAGACGACAGATCCTTGTGGAGATTATAAGAACAGGCAGCTGCAGCAGGAGGTTCTTCTTCACTGTGTTCAAGCCATGTTGAATCTGGGTCAACGAGCAGCTGGAAATGTCCTCCAGTGGTGGAGTGTGACTAACTACATCCTCTCAAATAATGTACTTAAGCACAAATTTGAGGTACTTGTGCTTGAGTCTTTTCTTTTCATGCCACCCTGTACTTCTGCGGCCCAACATTTAAGAGTGAGACTTTGTCCTTTTTACTCCACTACTTTTATCTGACAGCTTCAGCTTATAAAAATCCGACTTTTACACACAATGCACAAGAGCTCATAAAAATGTGATATTTTGTCATAATTTTAAGAACCAAACAGTATATGCAACAATAATAGAACCACCTGGTCAGTTAGGCTAATTAATTAGTTGATTGACAGAAAAAGGAAATATCAACTTTTTTGATAGTCATTGAAAATAGTTTTCCAGGATTTATTCATCTCAGTAAAGGAGAGTGTAATGAGTCCGGAGAAGTGTTTGGAGCTTCCTGTCTGAGTGTCTCAGTTGACAGCTGGAGGTACATCAGTTCACCCGGCAGGGGATGAACGAGGAGACATTAGATGGGTCCATGTATGTCAGGTTGACAGATTAAATGTTGTGCATTATGTGATAGATATGTCACAGTGCATAATCACGACTCATCCTTAAACTTATGCAGGTGAGTGCGTGTCCACACTGTCACACTCAAAATAATGTCACCCACCATTCGGAGCATTTGTGGTCCAGTGCATTCAGTGCATCCTCGCCAAACGTTGTTTGTTTTCAGTATGACATGTCTATATATTTAATACACCTACATTGACATCAGACATTACAGATGTTGTCTTTCACTGACATTTTAGTTATAGCTTGTTTCTGTAATCCGTTCAAATTAGGGCCTGACCGATACAAGATTTTTGGGGGCGATGCCGATACCAATAAATGGGAGAAAGAAAATTCTGATACCCAGTATGTATCGGCTGATATTAAAAACATATATAATATCCACTGAATGTGGTTATCAGGTACTTGTGACAAAGACATGTAATGGAGGCATGATATTATACATCTTAGTGAATGTTATTCCAAATTGCAGTGTATTGAACAGTAAACACTTCACTTTTATAAGTTGTTAATAATGAGCCACAAACTACATAATTACACCATTTTTAATCTCTAGTCCAAGCGTTTCTACCACCCTTAAAGAAGTGTTAATACCAGCGTATACTGATAAAACATCTAATACCGATATATTTAGGACGGCTCAATGTCGACGGATGATATTGGTCAACTGATACACTGGTTTCACTAAAAGATGAGAATCCACCTAAAGGGGGGGTCAGTAGATTTTTTTGTTGCAGTTTGTAAACAAGATTCAAATTGGGCCTCTCCTTCCGAGCTCAATGCACTAGAAATATTGTAATTTCACGTGTACTACCTGTACTGTGTGCTGTGCTAACCTGACTTTACACAGAAAGCAGTGTAGGAATATTACAGTTTTTAAAATGGAGAAGTTGATAATAGCAAGCTAACAAGCTAAGCACCTGTGATTGGCAGCTACCTGTGCAACAGAAAACAGGCCAACTCTGCATCGCTCCTCATCGCGTTTAGTGCTCCAAAGTGGGTGAAAGCCAAATAGAGGTTCACTCTTGTTCTGGAATGAGCTTTATCTGCTTGCCGTTTCACCTCACTAGGGCTATATTTCCTTTTTCTTTACCGCTATGTCCACATCTGTATTTTTCTCTGGTTTAAATGGCATCCAGTCCATCCTGCGCTCGCAACCTCACCTGCACGCGGACATCCACTACCCGCCCAGTCTCGTCCCAAACAGGTCCCGAGCAACCAAAACATCAAAATGCAGGCAGAGGACAGCTTGTCTGCATTCGCAGTCACCACCACACATTTATAGAGGTGCAGAAGTGATGACTGAGCAGCATTACTTCTGCTGAAGTCTATATTTTATTTTTTAGGAAAATCCTACTCACTCCACCTTTTTGCCATTTCAAAGCAACTAAACATCACTCATAAAGATTTAAATGTCTAAACTTTGTTTTGTGTTTTTGGACATGCTTTTCATGAATAGATCCTTTAGATTATCCACTAACCCTCCCACATGCATCTTGCCTCTGTGTTAGGCTTTACATTTACTGTAGGTGTTTTACAATGGTGAAAATTTCCCCCAAAAATCTGATCATAAAAGGCTAGTCCATCTGCCTTAAAGCAAAATATTTTTTGTCTACCAGACCATAGTGTACCTCAAACTGTGCCTGTTGAGATGGTTCATTTTTATTTGTGCATTGTCCAGCAGCACAGCTCAGAATATGCAGTTCCAAGTATTTTAGTTGTTTGATATTGTTCAACATATTAAGAGTGATGAAGACCAGCTGGAGTCGCCTGCACCCGTAACACACCAGAGTGTTCCTGACGCAAGTGGCAAGTGTTTAGTACTCCAAGTGCGACTCTTGCAAGCTTGAATGTTGTAATAGTTGAGTTACTGCTTGGACATGGATGCAGTGAGACATCCAGTTCCCGGTGCCTCTGCGGTTTTGAACTTAAAGTAAGGTAAACACTTGACTCAAAACACGGCTTTTATTGCATCACCATTTAGGAAAATCTACAGGCCTCGGATAGTCAAGTATATGGACCACCCTGAATCTTTATCGAAAGTTTTACCCGCTTTCATGAGATTCAGGTCAGATGATCTCATGTCTGTATGTTAAATATAAACATTAGCTTAACTAAGCTTAACTTAGCATAACACTATGAGAATGTGCAAGAGTTAGCTTGCAGGGTCCTGTCCAAAGTTTGAAGACACATAGGCCTACACCTTTATACTTTAGTTCAGACATTGTAATTTTTTTTTAAATTTCCCAAAAGGTCCAAGTGTACTTCTCAATTCAGCCATTCCGTTTTCTCTGGAATCCTGATTAAAACAAGAGTACAATGTCAAAACCGTTGTGACTACGCAGTTCTATATGTACTGTTGCATTAAAACAACTTACAGCAAACATTGGTGCAATTTCTGCTTTTTAATCCATGTGTGCTGCTCTTGCCAATATAGAAGTATTATTGTTGTATATGTCACAAGCAGCTCTGTTTAGAAGACATTCAGTATTTAGGTCGGGTCTGATTTGTAGTATAGTGGTTGTTTATCTAAAAGAAAAATCATTAGGGCTGCACAACAAATCAAAATGTAATCAAAATTGCTATATAGTTATTGTGGAATCTTTAAATCACAGGGTGGCGCAATATTTGTCAAAGGAAAATGTGTGTCACAATACCTCTTTAGTTCAAATACTTTGGTGCTGCAGAGTTGTCCTGGCCTCACATTTTTGTTCGATACGAACGGCTGCAAAAATTACACAATAATTGTTTTTGAATGTTTTTCAATGAAAAATAGAGAAAATCATCTCTATTATCACAAATATTACAGTTGCGATATCAGTCCAAGTAATCACAATTACACATTTTTGAAAAATCTTGCAGCCCTAATCACTATTATGAATGAAAATAGTGCATCCATTTGTTGCAACCCCTGATGTTGTGTTTTGGGAGAGTGTAAGAGGTGAGGCAGTTGCTTTCTGCTATTGAATTTTGGGTCTGATTTTAATATTAACATTAATATCACATATTAATGATGGTAATATTGTAATGTTTCTCTCAATACCGCCCCCACATGACATGAACGGCCGGTCTGTGTCTTGTTTCCACCACAGTGCAGTAAGAGCTGTGGAACGGGCCAGCGACGACGAGCCTTGCAGTGTGTCGACCACAACCAGAAGGAGGTTCATGGGATGTATTGCGTTAACCAGATCAGACCTCCAGACATAGAGAGCTGTAACACACACGCATGTGAGCTCATCTGGATCACCGGGGAGTGGACTGAGGTGAGACCAAAAGAACCACGATGTGAACTGCAGAGAGTTTGTTTCATGACTTTTGAATTAGCATCTTTAAAGCCGGTGGTGCGTCTCCGACTGAAATCACCCATGTTTCCCACGTAGAATATTGTTGTTGTCTCATACCAGTGATTTATTCTCTCCTCCAGTGTTCAGTCAGCTGTGGCCAGGGCTACCGCCAGCGTCTGATCTCCTGTAGCGAGGTGCATGTGGAGAATGACAACTATGAATACGGCCATCAGTCTTTGTCCAGCTGCCCGGGGACCCCCCCTGAGAGCTACATGCCTTGTAATTTGGGCCCGTGCCCGCCGCCGGTGGAGTGGAGAGTTGGAATCTGGGGACTGGTGAGTGAGTTCATGATTCTGGATAAATGTTGTCCAGTCATTTATCAGTAGTTTGTCAAGTTTGACATGCCTGTTTTTAGTCTGAGCTTCCTAAAATAACCACGAGTTCCTGTGAAAAGAGCTGATCTATTAAAGACTGACTATAAGTTTAACAAATACATATTGACCTGTTGTTCCTTATCTTTTTGTAATGTTAAATATTTCCATTGTTGTAACATCAGCTACAGTAGCAGTGGGTATAATGCAGTTAATTAATAGAAACTTTTGTTAGCTGAAGTTGATGTCAGAAAAGTGCATTTCTGTCCACCTGTTTTTATATCCATTTTGAATTTGTGCAATGAAAATCAGAGCAGAAACACTGGAAATTTGAAAATGAGGTGAAATGTTTTTACAAGGCTTTCATTATAGGTTTAGCTGGAATAGTTATTATATCAATCAATTCCAAGTTCAATGTAAAAAAGACTCAGAGAATTAATAGTACAATTAATTCTGCTCCACTAAAGAGATGAAAAACATACTGGCAGATCTGTGTGGGCTGATGCAGAAACTGTAACATTACTCAAACTGATACTTAACTTTTTTATATTGTTTTTTACTTCATTTAGTTTGACTGGAACTGTTTTCTATTTTATTATATCATTACACTCTGTTCCTCTGCGTTCATTCATCATTAGCAGTAATTAGTAGCAATCGTAGTATTTATATATTAAATTTCAAAGTGTTTGTTCTACATAAATGGGATCGCTTTTTGTAATGAAGAACATTCAACATAAAGAACAACATGTGTCATACCCAAATGCTGAATACTCAGTACTGAATTAACAGAAATGCACAGAAACACACACACGCAGATTTTTATTTTTTAATTTTTTTGAATGCGGCTACTTTTAAGATGAAAACTGCTGACAGACTGTCATCCACAAGTTTAAATTTCCCACTGTCATGGCTCTCTTCCTCTCTTCCTCCCTCCAGTGTTCAGTGAGCTGTGATGATGGAGTAATGGAGAGGACCGTGCGGTGTGTGGCAGCAGATAGTCAGGAAAGCAATGGGTGTTCTCGAGATGCCATGCCGGACACAAGAAAAGTCTGCAAGAATCCAAGCTGTGAGTACTTCAGGAAAACTGCTGCTCAAAGATCAAGGCCACCAGGTTACGCACAGGCCAACTGAATACCAGTATTAAATACAACTTGACTTGATGCGGTCATCTCAGAGATTTGGCCTCCGGTGAAAAATTTATGATCCGAGGCAAAAATCAAAGATTCACTGTCTAGTGTATTTACTTCCCTGCGGTACGGTGAGACTTCAAAGAATGAGTGGCTTTCATTTTCTTTGATTTGATGCTGCGATTTTCCACTCTTGACTTAAATCCTGATTTTTTGCGTGCTTGCCTGCACGTGTGAGTACAGTCTGAGTGCCTGTCCTGTGTTAAATCTTGGCATAGTACACTACTACGGTAATAAACTACAATTTACCTACTTCTTGTATTTTTTTAAGGCCATTTGCCCTCTAGCTGTCAGGACGTCCAGAGCAGGAACGGTCCCCTCCCAGACAGCGAACACATTCTCAATATTCAAGGAAAAGCACTCAAGGTAAGAAAAAAAAAAAGATTTGATTACTCGATAAATGCACAAAGCACTGCTTGTAAAGTCATAAAAGTTGTTACTCATGAGTGGAGAGCAACAGTTTAAAAGTAGGTCTCTCTTGTCATATCAGATGACTTAAACACTGAGAGCATTTTGCTGCAGTGTTTGTGTTAACGTGAATGTGCCGGCTTTACTGGAAAAGTGCTTAAAGGAGAAGTTGTGTTTTTTTGCACATCAAGCCTTATAATAGGGATTTTTCCAATCAAATGCAATGTTCTGCATCACTTTATGACGAACGGTGCAGTAGGGTGAGAGCTGGAGCTCGTTGCTAATGTCCCCGCTAGCTTCCACAATGGATTCAAAGGGGGCATTTCCAGAATCCTTCAAAAACACGATTAAGGCTGTTTTTTAAAGACAACTGAGTGGTCAGTAGTCTCCGTTCTGTTCTCTGTTCTGACACAAAAACTGTCACACGGTATGCTTTGCATTGAGTTTTACTTATAGAAATATTTTCAGCTGGCCACCTCACAGCCGTTTGTAAAATTCCTTGCTATGTTCCACTTCAAACCGATACATGTTGCCATCAAAGTCAGTTTCACAGCCTTCATCTTCCAGCACATCTCTTTCACATCCATCTTGCTAAAAATGTGAAATTAGGCTAACGTTATTTTTGCTCAACATCACTAGTGAGCAACAGAAAACTACAAATTTTCCAAAACAATCCATCTCACAGTTTCCAGTGGCGGAGGGATTTCTTAACCTCTATGAGATGTCTATAAAACTCAAAGGAGTTTATAAAAAGATAAATAAAACTTGATGCAAAGCATACTATGCAACAATTTCTGTATCATAATATCAACATACACTACTGACCACTAGGTGAGTTTGTCATCTTTGAAAACAAGAGTTTATTGTGTTTTTTGAGGGTTCTGGAAGTGTCCTTTTGAATCCATTGTAGCAGCTAGTGGTGTCGAGCTCCAGCCGTCAGCACTGCACCGTTCCTCATAAAAGTGATGTAGAACATTATTATTTTAAGGCTTAATGTGCAAAAAATCTAACTTCTTTAATCTCGGCTAATTTGTGTTTAGGCAGACTTTTGGCTCTGGCTTAGTGTGCAAGGTTGCAAATACTGTGGATGCAGCACGTCTTACCATTCTGTTCAACTCTTTCTCCTCAACTCCTTTACCACCGCTGTTGTCCTCCTTTCCTAATCTGCACTTCTTCTTCTCAATTCAAATTTTACCTCTACCGACCTTTCACCTCCATCCCTGTCCTTCACCCTTTATTCACTACTCCTCATCGCTCTGGTTACCTCCTCTCCTTCTCCTCAGGTCTACTGCGCAGGAATGCAGACAGGGACTCCACAGGAGTACATCACCTTGACAACGGGAGAAGAGGAGAATTTTTCAGAGATCTTTGGCTTCAGGTAAACAGCTAACAGGATCAATCTGAGAGCGACCTGTTTCATTGCAAAATCCAACTTACTCCAGGCAGTGCTTATTGTCTGTGAATGAAGAAATTCCACAAAAGTGTAAAGTTATTGGTGTGTGTATTCTGTGTGTGTGTGTGTGTGTGTGCACCAGGCTCAATGACCCCACCCAGTGTCCAGCCAATGGTTCCAGAAGAGAAGATTGTGACTGTCGAAAAGACTACACCGCCGCCGGCGTCACCACCTTCTCCAAAGTCCGCCTGGACCTCAGCAAAATGAACATCATCAGTGAGTTGCTCGCACTCACATATAAATCAGGCAGCACACACACACACACACACGCATGCACACACAGCAGCATCCTGTGCCAGTGTAAACTCTACATTACTCTCAAACAAGAACTTCCTTTGCCATTTAATTATGTCCATGCTCGCGAGGGTTAATTGGCTCAAGATGTCTTCAAGGTTCATTTAAGCAAAGCACAATTACAAGGCTTGAGGGGATTAAATGCAACTGCTCTAAGTAGATGAAATTATACTGATATTAGTCTGACCCTAAAACTTAGGCTAGATTTAGACCAGTTTAACAGTACAATGCTTGGTCATTATGGCAGATGCAAGCTATCATTAGAAAAGTTCATCTGAGGTCCTGAAGCAGTAAAGTCCAAGACACACATTTCGTCACATCGCACCTGACGACCTCGTTGGTTTATCTTGTTGTTCAGCTACAGACTGGACGTTTGCTTCCACCCATGAGGGCAAGAATGTCCCATTTGCTACAGCTGGAGACTGCTACAGCGCTGCACGATGTCCACAGGTGAGAACAACAACAGCTTTTCATCATGTGATGGGAGGGTCAAATTTCCATTTTTCAAAGCAGACTGTTGAATTTTCATGGCGGGACAAGCACAAGCGTAGCAAACAACAATGTTCTTGTGTCCTCGTTAGTTGTTTTATTAAGCAAGAAGGCTTTAAAACAGACAGACCTAATAGTTATGCAATCATTATTATCGTTAACATGCAAAATGTCTGTCACTAAAAAAACTTGTTTATCCTTAAAGAGATGTTCCACTCTAAACTGTCACCAATTAGCAATGAAACAGTCACACTTGAAACATCCAGCAGCTTGACAGGTCTCTTGTGTTCTATGATATGAATGGTTTTTCTTATGCTGGCTACACTCAAGACAATTATCAAATCTTAACCGATTTTAAAAAACGTGGAAGACCACAGACATAAGGTCAGTTTCAACCAGTTTTTAACTTTGTAATCCTCTGAGCGCACGCGATAGACAATTCGCCCAGAACACGAGACCACACACCTGCCATTTGTGGAAACAGTTTCACAGTGGCTAATGCGTGATCTCACAAAAATCATGATAAGGGTAAAAGTGAAGGTACTTTATTGGTCACACATACACAATGTGCTGTGAAATTTGTTCTCTGCATATAACCCATCCCTAATAAGGTTAATAACAGTTGATTCTAGAAGTTGCAGTTACTTTGTTAGCACGAGCCCATTCACTCACCTGTTGTGTCCAACACCTTCAGTTTCTGCCCTCACCTAACACAGTTTGGTTTATGTTTGTTGCCATTTTTGTAACTAAGTACGCAACATCTGGTTGGTGACGCATTCTGGTCTGCTTGCTCTCATTGGCTGTTTCAGGTATTCCGTTGGACGCAGCCTGACATTTGAGATCAGGGAGGTTCTAACTTGATTGGGAGCAGGAAAATAATTGATATTTTTTGTTGTTTGTGTCATTTGTTGTACGCTGGAGAACCACAATGGAAACAAGCCCTTTAGACTTTATTGTATTGTCATCTTTGATGACTGTAAAAACTGCAGTGCGTGTGGCCCTTTTACTTGCATTAGTTAGAATTATTTCTTTTTGTGTAAATCTTCATTTGCCTGTGATTCAGTTTTACCTTTTTTGCTTGATTACCCTCTAATAGTTGGGACACCATGTGAGAAGTAAAAATAGAATGCAGTCATTTGCAAACAACATATGTTTAACATCACTTTTTCAAAGTGTTCCTGAGCCCATGTGCTAACATCCTTCATATATAATGATGATTGACAAAATGGTGAAACTGACCCCATCCTTGCTTGTCAAAGGATGTGTCTTTCATACCCAACCGTGATCCTATCACCTGTTACCAATCAAACTGTTTACGTGAAATGTTCCAAACAAATGTTTTTGAGCATTCCTCAACTTTCCCAGTCTTTTGTTGCTCCTGTTTCAACTTTTTTTCTAATATGTTGCTGGCATCAATTTCAAAATAAGTATATATTTTTAAAAATCAATGAGGTTGATGAGGTAAAGATTAAATATACTGTCCTTTAAGTGTTACCTGTCTTTGTATTGTTTTTAATTGAGCATAAGTCGGATAGGATTGTCAAAATATCTTGTTCTGTTTGATTTATATTTTTCTGTGTCAAAGCTTTTTTAAAATCAGGGTTCTAAGTTGAGTCTGTCTTCTTTTTGAGATTATTTGGTGCTTTTAGTTCCTTCTCTCTGTTCCTGGTGGTCAAAAACACTAAGTTTTTTTCTTAAAAAAACATTGTGAAAGTTAAAATGTCTTACACATCATTAAAAACATTTCTATATGATACTTATGTTCTCTCTCTGTATGTCTGTCTCTTCTTTCAGGGGCGGTTCATGATCAATCTCTCAGGAACAGGTTTGAAGGTGGCTGACGGCACCTCGTGGATCTCCCAGGGCAACTACGCAGTGTCTAATATACAGAAATCACAGGTATTGATCACTTATGTTTTCCATATTGAATTACAGTCAACTTCAACTGAATATACTTAAAGATTTTGAGTACATGGTAAAAGCACTGTTTTATATAGCTCTTTTCAAGTCTTTCAACTACTCAAAGCACTTTAGCAACATGAGTCGGCTTTCGCCTGTTCACACAGACAGTCACACAGACAGTCACACACTAACGACTGGGAACAAAGTGATATCAGGAACTCGTACACAAACATTCACACACCAGTGGCACAGCCATTGAGAACCATTTGGAGTTTAGTATCTTGCTCAAGGACACTTCAACATGCAGACCAAAGGAGGCGGGGGATCAAACCACCGACCTTCTGACAGTACACCATTCAAAAATATGAAAAAAAAGAAAACTCTTAACAAAATCAGAGACATTATCAGTGAGAAGACAATAAAAGCATTTTAAGTAGAAAAGTCTGACACTGCAGAGGTGAATGTTGCATGATATGTATCCTGCCTCTTCTCCCCAAAAACCAATAATTTGCTTTGTAACAGCTGAACTGGGAACAAATCTAGCCAATCATGTTGGCTCTCTGGATGGAGCTAAAAAAATCGCAGTCGTGTAACTTTCCACATGCATAGAAGAAGTGTAACTTGTGGAAGAAAAACATTGTAGATCCTATTTTGGGGCAAAGTCACTAAACTTTTTATCAGTTTTTATCTGATATAGCTGGTGATTCTTCATATGCTGTTTTTAAATCATTGGAAGTGGAGTTACAGCTCTATCCCCATTCATGTAGATAGGGGTCTGGTGCTTTGATCCCAGAAAAAAATGCCCTCCAGCATTGCCAAGTTGGCTGCTGAGTAGCAGGACTTTCCTCGAAGGACTTAAATAATAATAATAATGATAAATTTCATTTATAGAGTACTTTTCATACAACAAATGCAGCTCAAAGGGCTTTACAAAAGATAAAAGCACACCAATTTAAAAACATATATAAATAAGTTTTATCTGCTGTTTTAAGATGTCTACTGAGCTCGAGTCTTTAATGGCTTTAGGTAGTTTACCCCACAGCCTTGGAGCATAGTTAAAGAAAGCTGCACTACCTATTTTTTCAGAGCTGTATTGTTTGTGTTTAGGAATCCAGCAGAAGAAGATCTAAGAGTTTGTGGAAGATCATAAAATGACAGCGAGTCACCAGTGCAGGCCGGTCCTAAACCATTAAGAGCTTTATAGACTTGCAATAGAACAGTAAAGTCTATCCTAGAGGATACTGGGAGCCAATGGAGTGAAAATAAGACAGGTGTAATGTGCTCTCTCTTCCTCGTTTATCCTCAACTTTGTTAAAATCCTTGTGTGTTTGGTTTTAATCTGCCTGTCTGTAACCTTTTTATTTTACTATCCTATCATGTATTTTCTGCTCTGTAAGCTTCTGTCCTCCCTTGCTCCCTGCAGTATTTCTCCTCTTTGGTTGTCTGCTTGGCTTCAGAGCTCTTAAGTGGGCATAGCCCCAAGTGGGCTCTGTATTCCCAGCTCTACCTCTCCCCGTGAACTCACTGAGAAAGGACTCTTTCTGGGCAGCTGCTCTCTCAAGTGTGCCCCCCTTCACCCTCTACTCTCCGCTTTTGAAATGGAGATCGAGCCGGAGAGTGCTTTTTGGCAAAACAAAACAGGAGGCGGCTGTGATGCCGAAAACCGTTCACAGTCTGATATCCATAGCCATCCGGCCGCGCTTTGGCCACTCCAGGCGGTTTAAATAAAGCCAGGTTGTGTCAGTGGGATGGAGGGAGCACTCCAGAGGAGATCACACAAACCACTCACCTCATGCTGTGGCTTTCATGTGTTGGATAGGGCTTTTGCTGCACTCATCAGCTGCAAATGCCTTTGTGTTTCTTGATGTTTGCATGATACCTCCCATTAAACTGCATGGAAATAATGCTAGTGAAGTGCTGTGGTTAATTATCTTATATTTTCTGCTTGTGGCTGAGAGCGATTACCCAGTTCACAGCTGCTTGATGGACCTCAGTCTTTGTTCGCTTTTTGTAGAGGCAAAGCAAACAAACAAACAAACAAACCTGCCGCAGAAACTCTTTGAAGTGATTTACTCTCAAACTACTTGGAACACAAACAATACCCTCACCGTCATGGTTTTCTATAAGCAGATCAATAAAAGTAAAAACTGTTTTATGCTGATAGTTCATTTCAGTTGGAAAAAACTCTTCAACAGAGGAGACAGAAATTTTAGCAAGATGTGATTCTCACAACCTTGTATTCAGCAGAGGATTATTTTAATAAAAAATACTAATGTTCACAGAATCACACATTACTGGTGTTGTTCCTTTTGTGTCCATAGGATGGCAGCAGAGTGTCAGGAATGTGTGGAGGCTACTGTGGTAAATGTCTACCATCCTCTGGCTCCAGCCTGCCTGTAGCAGTGGAAGACATCTAATGCCATTAAACAGGTGTGGGATGCTTTCTATACGTTGGGATAAAATTCAGTTTCAATTAAAAATGTAATTGATTGATTGATTGATTTATAACTATGGTTATAAGTTCAAAAAGGAGTGGGAAGAAGTTTAAAAAACCCTCATTTGACTCATTTAACCCAGTGCTTTTCCGTAATTTATCAGCTGATAATAACCATCTTCCTATACTCTAATTTTCTTAAGTTTGTTTCAGTAACTAAAGTGTAAATTCACTAGTTACATATTTATAACAATCAAAAACAAAATGTATTTATAAGTAAATATGAATGATATAAATACATTATTTACATATTACTATCGGTCAAAAAACACAAAATTACTACAGGCACAATCTGTAACCTGATTAAGAGTTCAGCCCATCTGCTTAAAAAGAAAAGCCACGAGTGGAGGCTGCTGTTCAGTGAATACACTGCATTCTTTGCTCAGTCATTGTGCTGGCGTGCAGGCGTGTTTTTTATGACTGACTGAGTTTTAATGTTGTCTTCTTCTTCTTCTTTTTTTTTTAAGAATCTGTTTCCGTTCACCTTGGCAGTTCTCTGCAGGTGCTGCCTTGTCACGACTCTCCTCCGGTGCTGCAGCCATGTCAGAGCTCCAAGCCGTCCTTCACATGACCTCCTTTACTCCCATGTGTGTATATTGTAAATGAATCCGCTGTAAGTACTGTACATAGCAGGTTAAAATGTCTTATTTATTGTACTCTCCATTTATTTTTGTAATGTAATATTATTTAACTGTTTTGTTGTCAAATGCAAACACCATACAATTGCCAATTATCAGATTTTTACCAGATTGTGCCTTTCAATATGGATGTTTACTACTTGGACTTTTTAGCACTGTCATCACTCCACAGTGCATCGATTACAGCCATATGTGTCTTTTTAGACCAGTCAGTCAGTTGTGTTTATTCTAATAATTTTGTCGTTGAAATGGGCCTGTCGTTCACGTGCAGTGAGGTGTCTCCAATCACTGGGCTCTTTTAAAAACCTTTATCACTTAACGCAGGATGTACAGACGTTCAAAGGCCTAATACAACCACATCTGAGTTTTATACTGTGTTACTGAGCAGCTCCTTTAGAAGACTTTTTTGGTTTTGTGTATAATTTTTAAATGTGTTAAAGTCAGGTGTAACCACTAAGTCCTCCCAGTTCTAAGCTGTGGGCGAGAGGGTTGTGTTCAGGCTGCTCCACCTGCATCTCTCCAGCTGTTAACTGCAGCTGTAAGTTTTCATCCAGCTGGACTGGAGAGAGGAAAGTGCAGGCGCAAATTAATTCGGATTTCAGTTTAAAATTGATTTATTGTCTGGCCCCAGGACAACAGGTAGAATGACTAAGGAGATTAAACAGTATGATATTAAAGGAGAACTCTGGCCATTTTTGACCCTTTTCTCGTTTTCCTGAGGGTCACCCAGGATGGGGGTAGCAAAAAACGTGACTAAAAATGTCACGACCAAACTGGAGCTATCCCTTGGCTAACGGAGCTATAACGCTAACTAGGGAGCAAGCTTTTTAACCGTGTTGCGCCTCTAAACACACTCAGAAAACCAATCCAAGACCTGTGGTACATTAGTCAGGTCCTTACGAGACACCACTGTGCACACTGCACTCATATAGTGTAGCGAAACTGTATAAACTTCATGTTTCTGCATGGAGTCACTCACCTCTGTTTACAGCCTGGTTTTCAGCCTTCCAGAAACATACAGTTTCGCTACATTATATGAGTGCAGTGTGCACGGTGGTGTCTCGTAAGGACCCGACTAATGTACCACAGGTCTTGGATTGGTTTTCTGA